>CAUYRT010012988.1:0-61130 GCA_963574885.1 Lepilemur ruficaudatus | reverse complement strand
AAATAGAAAGAAATTAATTGGCCAACTAAAAATATATAGAAAAAATTAGCCAGGCATGGTGGTGCATGCCTGTAGTCCCAGCTACTTGGGAGGCTGAGGCAGTAGGATTGCTTGAGCCCAGGAGTTTGAGGTTGCTGTGAGCTAGGCTGACACCACAGCACTCATTGTAGCCCAGGCAGCAGAGTGAGACTGTATCTCAAAAAAAAAAAAAAAAAAAAGAATTTTGAGATGGGGGCCAGGCTGGCTCATCCCTATAATCCTAGCACTCAGGGAGGCTGAGGTGGGAGGATCGCTTGTGGTCAGGAGTTCAAGACCAGCCTGACCAAGAGAGAGACCGCATATCTACTAAAAACAGAAAAAATTAGCCCCCAAGTGTGGTGGTGGGCACCTGTAGTCCCAGCTACTAGGGAGGCTGAAACAAGAGGATCACTTGAGCTCAGGAGTTTGAGGTTGTAGTGAGCTATGATGGCACCACTGCACTCTAGCCCAGGTGACACAGTGAGACTGTCTCAAAGGGAAAAAAAGAATTTTGAAATGGGGAAATTATCTTAGATTACCCTTAATTACCCTAGTCTATTCCCATGAATCTTTAGAAGCTCATAATGTTGTATAATACCTTCTTGTTTTGTTTTCTCTTTTGTTCTATTGTTTTATAAGAGCTGTGAGCTTTAACTTTTGGGTGTTGTTACACTGGTTGGTATCTATTGTGCTGTTCCATGTATAAAACACTTTTGAGCATTTCCTATAGGACAGGCCTAATAGTGACAGATTCCCTTTATGTTTGCTTGTCTGGAAAAGTCTCTATTTCTCCATCATTTATGAAACTTAGTTTTGCAGGATACAGAATTCTTGGCTGGCAGTTGCTCCATTTAAGAAGACTAAAAATGGACCCCCAATCTGAATCTTTAAGAGCTGAGAGTCTTTCCTGGCTGAGTCAGAGAGAGAGATGCAATAATGAAAGGATGATCAGAGAGATGCAACATGAGGAGAATTCAACCAACCATCGCTGGCTTGGAAGATGGAGGAAAGGAGCCACAAACCAAGGAATGTGGGCAGCTTCTAAATGCCAAGAACAACCCCTTGGCCAACAGCCAGGAAGGAAATGAGGACCTTGGCCCTACAACCACAGGGAACTGAATTCTGCCAACAACCTGAATTAGCAGAAAATTGATTCTCCCCTAGAGTCTCCATGAAAAAATGTAGCCTGGCTAACACCTTGATTTTAGCACAGTGTAGTTCTAACCCACTGAATTTGTGGTGATTTGTTATGACAGCCATAGAAAATTAATACATTACAAGAAGCCAGTGGAGGTTTTAACACAAAAGGGATGAAATGCTCACATGAAAACAGCAAATACAATGGCCAGAGTCTGAGTTTAAAAGCGTTTATAAGGCAGTCGGCAGCATTTGGGGATGGGATGCAGCGCTGGGTGAAAGAGAGGGCATTTCAGCTTAGGAATTGGGTGAATTTTCATACCGTTAAACAAGACTGAGACTCAGGAAAGAGAAACATGTTTGCAAGAGCAAATCACAAACTCAGTAATGACATAAAGAAATTGAGGTACAGAATATAGGGCCTTCGGGACATTCAGGTGAAGATCGTTAACATGTTGTTTAAAACAAGTGCTTGAAGGAAAGCAGAGACATTGCATAGACTAGAGTGGATATCTTGGGAGTAGATAAGATGATGCAAAGTGAGAAACATTTATAACTAGATCTAGTCATGATTTGGATCATGAAAAAATTATTTTAAGCAGTTTATGTATTTTTTTTACTACCATACCAATCATCTATAGCTCTACATAACAAAAACGCGGCCACAGTCAACTTTGTAAATGTATAGGTGACTTTCTAGAGGTTACTAAAGAAGCCTGTTCAGTTTCATGCCATATGCTAAACATAGCTTGACATTTTTGTTTTTTATCAATATTGTGTTTTTAGACCTTCAAGTCATCTGTAAGAAGTTTAAGACTTTTGGGGAGGAGCTCTCATTCTATTTTATAGAATGGAGGCTGCCCTGATTCAAATATAAATTTAAAAAATTAAGTTTAAGATTTTTCATAGGCTTTCACAGATAATGCTACCATATGCCACACCCAGAATCATGAATTTAACACTGTTTTTGAATCATGTAAGCACTTAATCAGATTGATGTCTACATAATTTGATTATCCTTCTACTTTTTTTCCCCTTATGGATTCATATCAGGGAAAACATTAATAATTCCGTTTCAGCTTAAAAACAGCTGTCCATGAAACTGTCGTTTAATCCTCACCTTACATGTTAAATTCCATTGTTCTTAGAAAGTGTGTTTAGATAACATCTTTTTTCTAAACTTAAAGTTGGAAATTATCTTCATTTGCTCTTTATGAGGCCTAACCTAGCTGCATATAATCAAAAACATCAACATATCTCACCTGGCTTTCACAGCAGAGAATTTTATTGAGGACAGAATGGTCAGGAGTTCTCAAGCAAGGACAGAACTTCAGATTGGTAAGAAAAGATTTTACATAGTTGAATTTTAGCTTTTATTGTTATTTAATATAATCACCTTGAGATTCACCCATTGCTGCATGGATCAATAGTTTGTTCCTTTTATTGCTGAATAATATTCCATGGTGTGGATTACCACAGTGTGTTTATCCTTCACCCCTTAAAGGAAATTTGGGCTGGATTGTTCAAGTTTTGGGGTATGACAATTAAAACTGCTGTGAGCATTATCTACAAGTTTTTGCATGAACATAAATTTTCATTTCTCTACAATAAAAGCCCAGGAGTGCAATTGTTGGGTTGTATGGTAAGTGTATGTTTAATTTTATAAGAAACAGCCAAACTTCTAGAGAAGCTGCACTGTTTTACATTTCCACCAGCAATTCATGAGAGAACAATTTCTCCACATCCTTGCCAGCTCCGGCACTGTTAGTATTTTTTTTTTTTTTAATTTTAACCATTCTAATAGGGGTGTAGTAAAAACAGATGAATTTTTCATGGTATTTTTGAAACTCTATATAGATACCTGAATGAGCTCGCTAAAGTGAATGCAATTTCCTATATCACACGTGAACATAATGCTAAATTTAGTTAAGAGATAAAAGGACAGGATGTTGGATCTTAGCTCTCTATTCTTGCAAGTGAAAATGGACAGAAAATCCTGGAGATTTAAGACCATCAACAACCACAAATGCCTGTTTGTTTGTAACAAACTTTTATTTTGGAATCCTTTTGACCAATTTTGGGGAAGAGCAGAAGACAGACCATGGTTTGCTATCTACCTTGATGACCTGATTCTCAATGGTCCAATGATAAGGAGCCCTTGGAAGCCTTTCTAACGAGTTTAGCGTGCTTGGACTAGAGAACTCTGAGGTCTACGAGTTCATATTGGTTCGAAAGCTCAGTGTTATTTTATTTAAAGACAAAAGCAAAAATATTTAATCAGATACAAGTGCAGTCAAACGCTACTGATTTTCTCTGCTAAGGGATGTTTAACTAGATTAATGAACTAAACGTCAAAGGTTATGAATTTTACCTGCAACTATCCCTCTTCTCTTTTGATTTACCTACAAGATTAGTTAATGAGTACTTTAGCTACTTAACCATTACAGCCTATAGGAATATTTCCACTTGTGAAAGAGTACACCAAAATTTTCCAACATCTGTTCTAAGAAGCAGTAGTTACATAGAATATGAATAAGACAAGGGTTTCATGACTAAAAACGTCAAATAGCTTCATTACTGCAGATCCTCTTAAAGTCAATAGTAGATGGATGAATGGGTGCACAATATGAAATTCCAAGAGGTCAGTGAGTATTGAGAACTTTCCTAAAACTTATTTGTCTGTAGAACTCTTTTTTAGAATGGTTATCTCAAGGGACTAAATTTGAAAACCTTGGATCAGATTGATGAAAACATGATTAATATATGAATGACTTATGCATAATTTAAATTGTTGTGGGGAGAGAGCTGTCAGAGATGCTCTTATCTAAAAATGGGGGAAAAGTTCATATTCTTATATGTGTTTCTACGGCCAGCTCCTAAGTAAGTGTAGTCCAGATGAGACTATTAACCTCTTTTATGATTCAACAATTGTTCATTTGACTGCCCTAGATATTAAGAAATATTGCATTTGAAAGCTATAACAAGAAAATAATGTGGTATGATTTTTAGCTTTTGTTGCAAATTTCAAGACAAGTCAAAGTTCTCTTACTGCTGTACCTTTAGAAAGAGCAAGTTCCATGAGAAGAAAAGGCGAAAAGGCAAAAAAGCAGAAACTAAAAGAACCAGGTAAGTGGAAGCCTGTATGCTTTATTCTTCTCACACATAATAGTTAAAAGAATAAATTTAAGCAAAAAGTTGCACTTATAGGCTAAAACAAGATAGTAATTTAAGAATAATAGTAGACATTTAAAATTATCAGCACATATATAAAAATACCAACACACTGCAAAATAAAGAGTATTAAAAAAAAAAGGCCATGGAAACTCTTGCTAATTCTTCCTCCATGCTCTTGAGTAGAAATTCAGAACTTCCAAGCACTACTTCTCAGGAATCCTAACTCTTCCTTACAAACCACATGAAATTGAACAGGACTATTGAAGTCCTTGGAGTACCAGGGACTTGTATTGAGATTTTAAAAACTTGTCCTTAAGTGGTCTAAAATTATGAATGTGTGTAGAGCTGTAAGTTTCTCCTTCTCATGGGAAATGACACAGTATGGTGTGAAGAGCATGGGCTTTGTATCTGTGAGACCAGAGTCTGGGTAAATAACTTAAACTTACTGCGCCTTAGTTTACTCATCTGTAAAATAGGTATAAAAATATCTACTCAAGAGAGAGTTTGGAAGATTAAATGGGATAATAAAATAAAATCTATTAACATAGTGCCTAGAAAATAGAAGGTATACCAAAAAAAAAAACCATTTGTTTCCTTTCCTTTATCTTTCTTCATGGTGCGTTGAGAGGATGCTACCACAATTATTGGGATAACCATGAAGATGCACACTTTCTCTTTTGATATATCCATCAGCCATATGTAGGTGACCGTATATTTGGTTAGCTATTCCAAAATGCTATAATTTAAATGACATTACACTATAGTGGAGTTGAAATGAAATTTGAGCTTTGACGATAATCTAGAGAATTCTTATTTAAAAAGATGTTTCACATCTTCCACTGTGATCTACATGGTGAGAGCAACTATGGAGTACTAAAACTCGAAGCCACCAATTAGGGTTTTGTGATGCGTTCACATTACATCCACTTTTGATTGCACTTCTTGCTGTGAAGCATGGAAGAATAAAATGTGTGATTTGTATATAGAGAGAATTGACACTCAGAGAGAAGTGGTAACAACAGCACTATAAGAGGACATTAGTCATTTTTAACATTAATCATAGACACAGCAACAAAGATGCTTTTATGGTAGATTTATGGATAGAATGAAAATGATTTGAAAGTGTTTATATGAATCTTTTGCTCTGCATATTCCATTATGGAAAATCAATATATAAATATAAATGCACTGTTCTCAGCTTTGTACTCACTTCTGGTTATGGTGATGGATCGGAAATGATTCTTAACCTACATGGAACCTAAATACCAGGCCATGTCTCAGGATTAGCTTAGGAAAAGGAAGAGGGAAACTAAGAAATGGAAATCTCATAGTAATTATATTTAGAAGGAAGACTATATGAAGAAACTCTAAAGATAATGATTGAAAAGCCAATATAAATCATCTAAGAGAGCCAAAGTCTCTCTATTGAGGACAACATTGGCCTGAACTACCCAAAACTTAGAAACTCACAGGATATGATGTACTATGAGTAAACAAGATGATCCTACACATTCCAGACATTTTCCTTTATGAGCCCCCTGAACGTACAGCTGGAGCCCTTCTATGAGAAACTTTTACAGGTCAAGGAACCAGTGCTAACCTTTGGGACGTCTGTGTACAGGCACATCTTTGCAAAGAATCTTTTTGAAATTAGCGTGTAAGCCCCATTTCTTTCAAATCAAACTGAATTGTAAATTCAATTTTAGGGGGAATTTTATTTCCTTACACTCAGTGGTTTATTCTTTGTTAATTTTCAATTCCCCCTCACTATTTTTACTATTTTACTACTAAGAGAAAAGAATAGTGAAAATATAGCTTTTATATACATATATAGACACACATACATATATACAGATATATATGAATGAATATATACACACACACATATATATATGAATGAAATATCACTATAAGAGAATAATGGAGGGATTACAGATTGGTTTGGAAGTCTCAAGAGACTGAATTGGCTTGTATTAGATTTATTTATGTAAACATTTCCAAGCATACATTTGCTGCTTTGACCAAGGACTATGTTAGACTGGAAATTTCTCTTTATCTGGATATTCATTACTGTGAACATTAAAAGCCATAATTATAGTCAATGCTTTTTACCTCTTCTCAGAAAGAAATCAGGGTAAGAGACATCTGAAACCCTCCTTTATTAAGAAAGGCAGTGTTTGCGTTTCAATTTTCATTGTTTCTTAGCATTTAGCCATGCCTCAAATGTATTTCTTAGTAATAGGACTATAACCTAATTTCAATAAAATAGCGACTCTTTGAAGAAAAAATATGTACATATTTTTATTTCGCTTTATAAAGAGGATTTTGAGAATTAATCAAAGGAACGTTGCTTTTGGTTATTGAGGGTAGCATTTGCCTCAAACACGGTGAAGCCTGTCCTTGGAGGCAGTCTCTGGACCCAAAGTCCAATCTGGGTTTTTATGCTGTGACATCTGGATGTCTGCAATGTGAATTTCTCAGGTTTCACATTCAGCCTCATCTACAAACTATGTCTTTTAAATAGTATTCTAACTTCCCCCAACTTTATCACAACCATTCAGGAAATAAGACTATACAGATACTTTCTATTATGTTCTATGTTATTCATCAAAATATCTTTGTTGTAGCTGCAACAGGACATTTCTTCTTCCATAAAATGACAGATGTAAATATTGGCGTATGAATACACTTGAACTTAATGCACTCTTATATGCAATAAGATTAAAATCCAAAGTTAGCAAGGGGCAATAACTTGCCTTTCTTCAATGTATATACATAGTTGTTATTTTTTTTTTTCAAAAATAGATTAGAAAACGATTATGCTAGAACATTTTGTGATTTGGTTTTTGTCAACTAGTATTAAATTCAGAGCTATAATTCAGATGGGCCTCCTACATTTTCTCAAGAAATGTTTTTATTAGTATTTAACTTTACAGTTATCAAATAGATAGCCTAAAAGTACCCTAAAGTAACCAAACTTGTTATCTGAGACATATAGGTAGATGAATTAACAAAGAGCATTTTATTTACCATAAATACCATCATTCATGACCCCCTTTATTCATATGGTGCTTATGAAACATTTTACTAACTTTGTCCCCAAATCATTGCACATGACTTATTTTTTAAGGATTACGTTATTTTTTACAGGGGAAAAGGTCTGATCCAGCTTATAGCTCTTTTCCATTTAATCCTTGGTCTTTTTCCACATTTGGTTCTTTCAGTGCTTATAACACATTTCTCTTCTTTTTTAATCTGGGAAAATTTAGCTTTGTCGCACCATCTGTTTCATAGTGAAGTGCTTGTATTCAGTTTCCCAGATGGATTGAACAAGAGAAAAAGGTTAAGTGATTTAACTTGAATTCATACAGTGAGTCATCTGTCCTCAGCACAGGCATGACAAAGTAAAAGATTTTCAGGGTTTTCTCTTCATTACATGAACTTGGAGATCACACAGCTTTTATCAGAGCTTTCTAAAAACTGGTCATAGTAGCAATATACTCCATATTGCTAGACAACAATTTGGAGTTCAAATTTATTTCCAATATACAGCATAAAAAACTTTGAAAAAATTTGAAAAAAGTGGAAATTTCCTTTGGACAAGAAATGAAAACTTTTATATTATTGCCTCTTGGCTGGTATTCTAATTTTTCTTTTCTCTCCTTTCCAACACATCTTGTAAGCTGGTCCTATATTAATTTTGTAACAACACTCCTTTTTTCCCAACTCTGTTGAAGAGTAGGCAGTTTCTTCATACTAACAGTGTACAAGACCACCAGGCCTCCACAGAGTGCCTGAAATCCATATTATTCAGTGCTTTTCTATTCTGAAGCTAGTGTTTCAATTCAGAGTTCAAATAGCAACAGAACTCCGATTAGAGGAGAGAGTTCAGATGGCAGGGAATACCTGTATGGATAAATTAATGAAATTTAGTGTATTTTAATAGTAGGAAAAGAGGTCCAAGTTGACTTATTCAACGTTGACTAAGCTTTCACTTGGTGCAAAAATCTTAATCTACATATTGTCATAAGCTTCAAAAGAAGTAGAGCGGTGCTTGAGAAATTTGGTCTCTCCCAGGAACCATAGTGAAAGTATCCCCACTTAGGGCAGAAATGGACCATTTCATTAATGATCTGATTTCTGTGACAATCAATTTAACCAAAATCTGATGGAACAATTTTTTTAACCAAATTGTTAACAATGGAACCAGTTATTTTGAGTCCATATCCCCCCACCACCAAATTTATATGTTGAAATCTTAACCCCCAATATGATGCTATTAGGAAGTAGGACCTTGGGGAGGTATTAAGTCAAAAGGATGGAACTTCTATGAATGGGGTTAGTTCCTTTATAAAAGACACAAGAGAGCTTGCTTTTTCTCTCTCTGCTCTCTACCATGTGAGAATTCAATGAAAAAGCAACCATCTACAAACCAAGAAGGCCCTCACCAGACACTGGATCTGCCAGCACCTTGATCTTGGACTTTACCATCTCCAGAACTGTGAAAATTAAGTTTCTACTGTTTAAGCCACCCAGTCTATGATATTCTGTTATACTAGCCTTACCTGACTAAGACAATTCTAACATGGTCAAAATATAAGAAGTCATTCTAACATGATCATAATATAGGAAGACATTCTGCCCTAAGCGTTTCATGGCAAGGTGTCTCAGTCTCTTAGTTTACCATAAAGTGATCAATCCTATTTCATTAATATGTGAACGTATTTTAATATTGTACATTCAAAGCTATAGTAAAGCTCAATATAATTTATCTGCTTCTTAAACAATCTGAAAAAAAAAAACCTTTACTTTTAGGATGAATTTAACTCAAGTAAAATTTTAAAAAATATAGTAACAGGCATAGAAAATGCATGATTCATATCTGGACCATTTTTACAATATTATTGTAATAAGATTTTGTTGAATTACATTGAGGACCATTGGCCTTCCATTTTAGGAGCTCACAGATTATAGAAGAAGCAACGTTTAAAAAAAAATGTTAATCAGTCATAAATAAGCATTTTCACAAGAGTATGAATAGAGTCGTACGGCAAATACAAAGCTAGGGCTACACGGAATTCACTAAGGAAGCAACAGGTGAGTTGGACCTTGACAGAGGATTGGGGACATCCAGGCTGAAGAAACAGACTTGATTTTCAATAACTGGAAATGAAAAAAATCTCCTTTACTTTATTCTCTTCCTTATCTAGCCAAAGAGTTGCAAAATGTTGAATACATTTCTTTCAATCACATACAATTCAGAAAGATGCCAGCACGTCCAGATGGATAGTTTTCAGATTCACACTTTGGAAACACATGGTGCTTCTCTGAGGCAATTGTGTACTGTTTCTTTTAAAATAGCAGAAAGCATATGGGAACAGGATTGGATCTGTCAGCTACTATCAAAAGTATAGTGAAGCTTTTAAAATAAATTAAATCAAAACCTGTAAAGTGACAAAATTTTTATATATTTTGAAATTCTGAAGTTTTTACATCTGTAGAGATATATATATATTTTTTAAAAAGTCTACTTTTTTTCATATAAACACAATCCCTGCTAGAGCTGCCAAATCTGAAGCAAAAAAGAGAGACAAGGTCAGTGTAATGAGAGAGTCTGGAGGAATGACATTGATCAACAGTGGACTATTTCCACTCTTCACCCCATTACAAATTTCTTTTCTTAAGAAAAACACGTGTAGAACAGTTTGTATACTTTCCTCCAAGCTCTCTGCTTTCTTTTCTGAACAAAAACATACAAACAAACAAAAAACGACATCAAACTTACTACATATGGAAACATCTGCTTTAGTTTCAGAAACCTAGGTATTGTGATTATCCATTGCAGATTTACAAAAGCTTTGTTTAAAGGCTTCTCTTCCTATATCCTGTTAGTTCCTTTTAGCAAACATAGAGCTGGGTGGTTTCCCACCAATTCAACCACAGTGCTTCCATGAATGAATTTTATAACCAGGTCAAATCTTCCTAATGCTAGACTTATAACTCTACCATGCTCTATGTTTTCTATAGCAATCTATTTCTTTCTCAAATTGTTATTATGGGATTTGGGATGATTAGACTTCAATGAGAATGTTTTATAGTGCTGAACCCAGGAATTAAAGGAGCTTTAGATAGCAAACCTCTATTTTAAGAAAAATTTTTTTTCAAGGTGGATGACTTCCTTTACCTTTTATCCATGCAGGGTCCTTGATCCCAGATAATGCACATGATCTGCTGGTGGCTTTGAAGTTATTTGCTATCCTTCATGCATTCAGAAATGTGTATTATTCTCTTTGGCCTCCACACGCATACAACTTTGTTCCCAAAATCTGTTACATGTCAGTATGAATTTGTCAAAATTAATTCTGGAATGATGAGATAAAAATAACATTATCTGTCATTCTCATTCATTGACCTCTGGGATAGGTGTTACGGGGACATTTCAAGATGAATCAGATATATATCATGCCCTCAAGCTGTTAGGGGAACTAAGTTATGCAAATAATTATAATATAAGGAATAAAATGATAAGCATGATAATAATAAAGGTACAAAAGAAGTATTAAAAGAGTTCAGAAGAGCAATACGTAGCCATAGATATTTAGCATGCATAGGCATAGCATGCTTATTTTTTTTATGGTATTCAAAAAAAATCCCTTGACACAGTTATACTAGGATACACAGGATACTAAATCGTCATCATTATCATCATCATCCCAGCTTATTGTCAACTCAGTCCTATGCTTTACCATAACTATAAGCAAAGTAGAAAGTGATTAAAAGATCCCATGTACTTTATTTTTTATGGTTTTTAAAATAAAATTGCATGCATTTCAAATCCTTTTTTATGTAGCTGAAAGTCCAATTAAAATTAATTTTTAATATTAGTCTCAACTTTAGAGGCATGGTGTTCTTAACATAGGAATAATGTATTTGGTTATTAATGGATAAGCTGCACTTATGCTTTCAAATTTACTCTTCTAAATTGAATCAGAAAGCTGATTCAAAACTGGAAAGCTCAAAACCTAGGAAGAACTAGGAAGCTGTCTAGCTGTTACATTATTATGGCTTAAAACATTGAAAGCATGTTTATTGGTTAGTAATGTCTTTGTATTGTGGTAATTTAAGGTGTTTCCTAAAGCAGTATGGAGAAGAAAAGTAGCAGAAATACTATGAAAGGAACCAAGATAACAGTGGGAGAAAGTAGCTCTGAGACCAGATGACAAAGTAAGGAATGAAATGGAAGAATAAAGCCTCAAAGTCATTAGTCAAGAGCAAAATCTCTTTTGGTAAACAGACTGAGAAGATAGTTCAGAAGAAGGAGGTCTTAGCGTTTCTCTCTTCACATGGCGTTTGGTTCATTGCTGGGGCAGGCGTGGTAACTTGAAGGGTCCATCTTCATTCGCTTTCTGAATAGATACACTCAAGACAGTCTTACCACCAAGTACTTACGGAATAAATACTTGTCATCACCCATGCCATTTCAATTGCAAACTCTTCAGCATATTTTAAGAAATAATGATCACCAAGTATTAGGGCCAGGCTAGGCAATGTTACTCTATTACCATGACCCTGCAGGCTATCACCTCTATTCCCTGGGTTTCCAATTCCAATCATAGGGACTAGTGAATCTACTAAGTCATAGGTGCTTGCCAAAAAATAAAATTAATATTAGCCAATGAAGACTTTATATCTAAATTCTAACATGAGGGGCTGAGCACGGTGGCTCACACATGTAATTCCAGTGCTTTGAGGGAAGAGGTGGAAGGATCTCTTGAGCTCAGGAGTTTGGGGCTGCAGTGAACTATGATTGTGCCACTGCACTCCAGCCTGGGCGACAGAATGAGACCCCACCTCTAAAAAATAAATACACAAATAAATAAATTCCAACATAAAATAAAACATGCTCCATAGAAGACATATGTTTTGTCAGTAAAAAAGCAGCATTTAAACTCTAAATTTCTAGTGACTGTGCCAAAAATCAGTTCAGTCATGCATATTAAATTATAATATATGCAAAGCACAATGTCATAAAGTAAACACATGCTGATAAATAAGCTTGTTCACCATAAGCAATGCTTTAATTATTTGAGAAATAGAGGAACTCACATTTAATAAATTTACCTCAACATCAATGATTTCTTTGCCAACCATTCTGTTTTTGATCAGAGTGGTGTCACATTCCACAGGTTCAAGCTCCCATCCTAAAGTAGGAACAGGAAGCCAAGTCTCTTTGCTTCCAAACATGTTGGCCTCCAGGTAGCAAAAAATAATAAATAAGCTTTTTATTAATGATAGAGTTAATACTGACTTCTAGAGAAATGGGAGTTGAATGTTTTCTCCCTTCCTCCTACTTGAACATCCCAATGCCACTCATGGGCTTCGGTGGAAAGTCACCTCCCCTGCTCCCCTGCTGGTGAGATTCTTAAGCTGAGACAGAGCCTTGGATAACCAGTGATTGGTTTGCTGTGCCTGCCTGTCTCTCATCTACAAGTTTGTCTCCTCCTGTGCTCCCATATAGTTGCTGTATCTCCAGTATAGTATTAATAAATTACATTGTGGTGAGTAGTGAAGTCAATTTAAATTTCCCTAACTGAATTGTGAATCCCTTGGAAACCAAGGCTATTTTACTTTCTCATCTTCAAGAACCTTAGGACAGTGCCTTGTGTAATTAAAAGAGAAGGTGTGGGAGGAGTTTGTGAAATAGAACTAAATTGCTATTAACCTTGCTTTAAAAAGTTGCCAACAGTAGTGTTAGGATATCAAAAGGGAGATATTAGCTCCTGCCATGAGCTTAGAGAATTTCCCACAAACCTTTGCAGGCCTCGGAAGCTGACTGTTTTGGGTGCAGAGCTATGTTAACCTAGCTCAAGAAACCAACGAGTAAAATAAAAAATGTTAATATGTTACTTTACAATGAGAAATGTGCACACATCTTTCTCAGCTCACATTTCTGACTTGGAGCATCTTTCCATCAGATTCAGTCTGCAACATGATAGAAAGGTACTCAAATTTTCTTTACAGGCAAGACTGGCTGGCATTAATAGGAAAAGGCAACACATTGCTATAATTTAAGTTTAAATTGCATGGTTTCCAGTAATCCAATGAGTCCCTTAGGATTGTTTCCAAGGAGACACTATCAATTATGGTTTGAAGGAAAAGAAAATTTCCAAAAAAGAAAGAACTTGTATAGGAATTTAAAATTTACTCATTTGTTCTCTTTTAATGTAACTTTCTCTCTGTATTAATGACATTTGTCTTTTCATATTTGTTGCTTAACTGAGGTTTCATTCTGTTTACGGAAAGGCCTCCTAATGACCTGAAGAGTGTCATCTGGACATCTTTCCCAACATAATAAAGACATGTAGGCTTTTATTTTTTGATAAATTAAAAAACTATAAGAAAAGTTCTAAGCAGTAAGACAAGAAAAATCTAGGAAAGGGTTAGACCCTTGTAGAATGCATTTACATTATTGAGTCTCCTCTGCAGTTTGGATCAGAACATTCATGGTATCAAGAACTAAAGCATGTAAACATTAGTTACATTGAAATATATATATATGTAATTTTAAGCACTAACCAAATACATATTTAAATAATATCTTACCAATGTCATTTACCGAACCACTATGGCTTTAGCAACAGTCGGTGATATATTTATTAGAAGTCATTGATGCCACCAAGAATCTCTAACCACCTTCAAGTAGCTTTAAGAGTTTTTAATATTCTGCCTTACCACGCCCAGTATTATGGTCACCTAAGAATTTAAGGTTAGGCTCAAATAGCGGCCAGACAGACCGGATCTTTACCAGTTTCCAAGATAGGAGCCACATAACAACACATATGGTCTTTCCTAGGCAATTGTTGAGAACTGAATTCTATATGCCTAAAATTGATAGGTTGAAGCCCTAAACCCCAATATGACTGTATTTAAAGATAAGGCCTTTAGGAAGGTAATTAGAGGTCATAGTGTGGGACCCAATCCCGGGGAATGGTGTTCTTATAAGAAGAGGAAGAGAGGAGTGTGCACACACAGAGAAAGGTACCCTGTGAGGACACAGAGGGAAGAAGGCCACCTGCAATCAAAGAAAGAAGGCTCAGGGAAAACCACCCCCACTGGCACCTTGATCTTCTACCTGCAGAATTCAAATATGTGAGAATTCCTGTTGTTTAAGTCAATCTGTCTGTGTTATTTTGTTATGGCAGCTCTAGAAGGCTAATATTAATACAATAATGTAGCACGTGCTGTTTGAGGGTCTGTTTAATTCATGCATCTCCTTTTGCTAAGAACTATCTCCAAAAATAGTAGATTCCTAAAGCTACTTATGTACTAGAGGACATTGGCCACATAGGCTCGGTTTGTGGTGCAAGTCCAGCACAAGTTGGAGCCAATCACATTTTCTCTCTTGGGAAATTGAGACTGGAAATCAGAAGTACTAGTCAATTTCTAGCAGGGCTGAATTGCGTGACATAAAATTGGGGCTATGTTGGCCATGTACACAGAATATCCCACATGTCAGAGATTCCTTTTTCATGCTTAGCTACACACTTGCTGATACACAATAGGAATGCCTTTTTGTTTTTTTGGTTTTTTTTTTTTTTTCAGTGAGTACTTACTAGATATTAGACATTGCTATAGGACTTTTTTGTGTATTAACTCATTTAACCCTCACAACAACCCTATGAGAGAGAGATTTTACAGATGAACAAACTCAGTCACAGACAAATTCAATAACTTGCCCAAGACTAAACAGCTGGTAAGTGGTAGAGCAAGTGGGGAGTCCAGCAGCCTGGCTCCACAGTCCAAGTTCTCAACCAGCTTCCAGCTACATCTACCATTAAGAAGGGAAGGGAGCGGGGAAGAAGGGGAGGGGAGCAGGGAAAGGAAAAGCTCACCCATCTTTTTTTAAAGTCCTTTATGTTCTCAGAGTTAACAATAATGTATTCCACCACTTGCAAACAACACTGATGGCCTCTCTACAGTAACTTAGACTTTGCGAAGGCCCATGTGCCTGGTGGAACGTGACGGAGATGGCACACTGAGCAAGAGTGTCACATGGCCCTTCATTTCCACCTCAGCTCTTTGGTCCCCCGGTTCTCATCACGATGACGCATTTTTGTGTCACAGCGTAATGACCACCAGCTCAGAGACAGAATGTGGCGGAAGTTGGAAAGGTGGCTACATTTGTGACATAAGGATAGACAAAGGAAACATGTTCCTGTGAATGAAAAGGCAATTCAGCAGAAATCCAGGAAGGAGTGTGTCCAAACAGTTCCAGTATTTGGGAATTTGGTAATTGAGATAGTTTCCAGACATATTCCTAGAATCTCCAGGGTCTTACTGAGGTATATCTGATTAGTCAATTAGCTTTGAATGCTTGGTATTTGGAGCTCTTTTCTTCCATATGAGACTCACCACTTTTAACTGAGAGCTTGGCAAACTTTCTAGGTGGAAAACCCAAATTGCTTTAAGATACACTCATTTTTCACTCATTTTTCATTGTAAGTTTTTCTTTCAAAAAGAAAAAAGTGAATGGTATAAAATTCAGACCCAAGTATCCTAAGATTAAATATGTAGAATTTAATTTTAGAGAAAGGATACAATTATATTAACATGGATTTCTTTGTTTAGATATTGTTTTATTGTACTCAGTAATTTTACGGCTTTATGATGAGAACCTAGGCTGATGTTACAAAGGGATGCTTACACAACGCTTTCTAATAGCAACAAGTAACAAAGTCGTAAACTAAGAAATATTTAACCATGAAAAATAATAACTTTCAAACATGTACAAATGTCAACATAATTCAATTTAGAATGGAACAAACTATGTTTACAAGGACACAATTGCCTAAACTCAGGGTCATTGTGGGCCAGAACAAAAAAGGAGAAATCCCATACCCTCTGCCCTAAAAAAAAAAATCTCAGGCCAAATCTTTGCTGAACACTTTGAAATGCCAAGTAAACCAACTTGAGGGTGTAATAGTTTATCAAGAACCTGGATAGATGTCTATCTTCTTTATGGAAGAGGAAGGAGGTGGGCATATGTAGAGTGGAAATGCAGGGGTCCTGGTATAGTTCAAAGACAGAGGAGGAAGAAGAGAGGTAGGTTTAGAACCCAGGAAGTAAATTCAAATTCTTCTTTGTCATGGTAGAACAGTTCTCTGTCAGGCTTCCCTGTTGGGAATTTGTTAAGATTCTCTGTTGGGAATCTTACAAAAAGCCTGGATATTTCTCCAGGCTACTGGAAAAGGGTAGTTTTTGTTTATTTGTTTAATCCCTAGAGCTTTGGACTATTCAAAACCAAATTATACACTAACAAAGTTGCTTCTTTTCACATAGCCTTGTAGCTTTCTTGAGTTTTTTTAGCCAGTGGAGGCATCCCATAAACCTCCAAAAAGTAGAACACAATTTTGAAATTAACCATGAGAATCATAGATCACTACCTGTGGATGTATTTAAATCTTGCTTAACCTGAATTTGGGCCAGCTGGCCTCTTAAAGTGCCTCCTAAACCCATCTATGTTTCCAATTTCTGATAATATTACAGCATATGTACTCTAGAGAATGTTTTTAAAAGACTGCTCCATTATATTTTCAATTTGGAATTTTAATACCCAAAGATAGAAGTCATTAACATTGAAAAGAGAATGTTTGTCTTCACATACAATATATTTACAGAAATTTGTATCACAAGATTCTTTTCATGCTTCTGATGCATTTCACATAAATTGAGCTTAACCAGCTTAATTTCCTAAATGGAATAATCACTAATGATAAAATGCATTTTGTAGTATCACAGAATTGACTGAAGCCTGGTTGGCTTGTCATCTAAAAGGAGAGTGAGAAAGAAAAGGAGTCATGTGAAATTATGTAAACCCAAAGCTCTTATTCATTCCACCACATCTTAATGACTTCTTTCCAGACCATACCTGGAGTTCTAAACAGCCTCCAATTTGACACCTCACTTTCTTGAGTTACAGACAGTTGCATTCCTTAAAACCAGTGACAGTCACAATGAAAGAGAAAAGAGTCTCAAGAGGAAGTAGCTGTCAAGGATGGCTAGACTGGAAATTTTACTTATCTTGACAGCGGTTTTGACTATAATGGATTAACCCCCAGGATTAGTGTTTGCCTACTTTCGCCTTTTCTACCTCTCCCCCTTTTAAGCAAATGTCTGGATCACCATGCTGTTGTTCTATTGTCTGGATTTGGTTGTCACAACTGGGAGGGGGATGCTAATGGCATCGAGTGAGTGAAAGTCAGAAATGATACTAAACAGCTTACAATGTACAGGACAGTATCCCCCGAAAGAATTACCAGCATGCCAATAGTGCCAAGGTTGAGGACCCCTGTTTTAGTCCTATCTTACAAATATCAGGGCATGTATAAACTAAGAACAACGCTTATTTTGTGATGTGATATTAATAGAATGCCTCAATTTGTGCTCGTGTCATAATTTAACTCCGTTAAATAAGAAATAAATAGACGACATAGTCTTCTGTCAGTAAAATAGCCTTCTGTGCTTAGAATATTATCTTCCTGAGTGATAAGAAATAAAATTAAGTGTAGCTGACTCAGACATGAGCCTGGGGAGTGAAAATTACTTGCTGCTGTTGGATAATAGCAATTTGCAGCTAACAAAGTCATTCTTAACCCTGGCTACACATTATAATTACTCGGGGAGATTGTGAAAAGTACTGATGCCAGGGCCCCAACCCCTGGGCGTGCTGGTTTTCTTGATCTCAGTTTGGACCTGGGTTTAGGTGTCATTCTAACTCACCAGGTGGTTCTAATGCACATCCGGGAGTTGAAGACAGTTGATTCTACCTGTGGGCGCCATTGCAGTGGCAACAGATTTAGAAATTCATCTGGGTGTCCAGATTGGGACTCATTTTGGCAATCAGCTAGGTAAATAAAGCAGTTTCAGGAATTTGCTTCGGTGCTCTAATCGTATCCATTTCCTGTGAATGTCTGGGGGTCACAGGGTGAACTCCAGGATCTCCCTAAAATCCATCAGTATCCATGAAAGCCTGTATACAGGACTCCCACAGAGAATCCAAACTCTCAAAATTTAAAAGCAGCACTATAAATCGTAGGTGACCACACTGTGCTAACTTTCCGCATCCTTTTTTTGCATTGTTCCTTTTATTCCGCATGAAGCAGGGAATGGAACCAGCTCAGCTCTTGCTTATTAACTGCTCTCTCAAATAGTACGTTTTTAACAATGAAGAAGATTTGGTCTCCCCAAAACATTAGGGGGAGAAAATATATTTTTAAGGGCTAATATTTCTTCTCCTTCACTTTCTGTAATCTCCTGGAATGAAAAGATGGCTTATCTCTTTGGCATTATTTTCCTCCTTCCAATGCCAACCTCTAGCCTGAGTCTTAACAGTATGACTATTTTTCCCTATAAATGTGGAGGATTCCATGAGGGAAGGCTTCTTGGCACTGTGGTTGAAATGTTAAGACGTGTGTGTGTGCATGCTGCAGGGAGGTGTACAGTAGGAGGAAGTGAGGTAGGGTATGATCAAGGAATTTAGCAAACGCCAGCCCCACTCTCCACAAAGCCTGCCTTTCAAGCCCATTGCTTTGATGCGGGGTCAGGTCCCTGTCCAATCCTGACCCAAAGTGCTAAGTTATGGCTCAGACTTGAAATGATGCAAAAGAAATTTTACGTGAGGGGAGCAATTTAAATGAATTGGTTCAGTGTTTGCAAAAATATTATTCTTATAATAAAAACATGGATTTTTACTGATGTTGAGTTGGTCTAACTCAAGAGCTGTAGGCAAGCATATTTGTTCAATATTAATTCTGGAAAGAGCCAAGGTATTCAATAATAGCTACTTTATTTGAAGCATGATTTATACCAAGCATAAGGATAACATGCAAATCTGATATAAAACAATAGAAAAATATTACTGACTTCTGATAACCCCAGAGAATGTGGCTAGTCATTTAGGGCACTGTATCAAGGCTATGAGGCCATCTTAGGATATATCAAGCGTTGGGGAACCCAATAAAACCAAACCATTGAGAGTGTGCGTTCTTCTAATGGCCAGCTAACTCTCATTCCATTATATCCCCTCATAATTTTAAGATAACTTTCACTGGGATTGTATGTTAACTGTCATCAAGCACTTTCATTCCTTCAAGTAAAAAAGCTAGTTATGCTTTATGAAACATTTAGCTAGAAGTAATCAACACAGAAAACAGAAACACAAAGGCCAAAAGGATGTGAGAAAGTGCTAGTCTATTCTCTGACTGAGCTTTCATAAATCCAAAAGAGAAAAATGATTCTCTGGACTCCTCCTCAAGACGTAGAGAAAAAGGAACAACCAACCTCCTCCGATAACCTGGTGTCTTCATTACCTTTGAGACATGATGCATTTGGGTCCTTTTTATTTTAATATTTGCCAATATCTGCCTCTGAGATATGATAAATGAAAATGCGAGGAAATCATTAGGACTATGACAGAACAATACGATTCAACTACAAAAAGTAAAAGTTTTGGAGTCAGACAGATCTGAGTTCAAATAACAATTCTAGCACTTCCTAAGCTGTTGTCTTTGGCAAATTTTTAAATCTCTGAACCTCAAGCTCCTCAACTAGAAATAAGAATAATGGGGCACCCCACACACAGCATCGCTGTGAGAACTACAGGCAAGGCACCTGGTGCCAACTTGGCCATAGTGTTGGCCTTCAATAAATAGCAAAGCAACTGCTCTGATTCACATTGCATTCTCCTTTTGCCCCACGCTCCTCCCCTCCAAGGATCCTGATGTCCTCTGCTCCAATAACAGAAATGGGGTTTGACCGTGCTGACATAGGACTGGGTCAAATGACCCCACAGCAAGTGAGAACCATAATTGAGAAAACTGGAAAATGTTAGTTCATTAGGATGAGGAAATCATATGAGGGTTGCTGGGAAGCTCCCATTATGATACTAAAACTATATTCACACTTAATCCTTGGCTTTGGTGGTTGACTCTACCATAGAACATTTCCAAATTCCTCCCTATGATCAGATTTCACTTTGTGGTTCTATGTTTCAGTATCATATGATATGTTATAAGAAGCACCTTTGTTGAAAAGTGAATAATTCTCTTTTTAAATTTGAGATGACTGGTCTTCTGGACTTTCTTAATTGCAAAAGGTTGCTTAATTGATAAAACTATGATGATAATACTTACACCAAAGGATTGTGGTTGTGAGGTTTAAATTAAATATTTAAGTGTGTATAAAACCTGACATGTACTATGTGCTCAATAAATGTTCATTCACTTCCATCTTCATACTGTGGTTACTCACATAAGTTTTTTTACTAACTGCAAATGTTTTGGAGAAAAAAAGGTAAAGAAATATTATGTCTTCAAATTCATAATCCAAATTGATAATGTCTTTATCTTGCAGAATTCCTTATAACTTAGAAAATCTCTAAGAGAGACATGGAGCTAAAATTTAATACTTTACCAATGTAATATACTTCAGTGTTTGGGATTTGCTTTCTCAAAAAGTTCCAAATAACTAGCAAAATCTTTGCAAGCCTATTAACATTTGGTTTGGATTCTACACAAAGAAGCAACTTGCAAAACTACCAAAACAGTCTATCTATCTGGGGACAAGAAAAAAAAAAAAAGCTAGGTAAGTCTAGATTTTATTCAAAGAGGAAACTATTTTTTTTTTCTGCCCTTTAATGTAAGTCTCATAGGGATCAAAACGAAAGTCAATTTAGAGGAAATCTATTTGGAAACATGCTGAATCCCACGCTGGCTCTGGGAGCCTGCAGTGCAGTCGCCACCAGCCCCGCCCCCAGGGACTGGTGACCACAGTGTTTTAACCCTTAGTGGGGTTGCTCTAGGGAGAGGAAAAGGACCCATCTTATTCCAGAAAGGCAAGTTTAATATTTTTAAATGAATTCAGTGCCATATTTCCACACAAACGCTCCCAACAGAACTTTTACCCTGGTTAAATAAGACAGCGGCAGAGGCATTGTTGGTGAGACACAGTGGAACTACTATGCAGAGTGTACAATGGCTCCCATGCTGATTGGGAGAAAATGTGTCTAGTTCCTGGACTCAGAAAAAATAATGGACATCAAAGTAGTTCCAGAAATCCCATGTATACAAAATGCAGATACTGTAGGTAGAGGGGGAAAGTGGGTAAATGCAAATGTCATGCCTTTATCTTTAAACTCATCTTGACTTTTAAAGCCAGTTAGTTAACAAGGGCTTATGCATTTGGAAAGAGTATTGCTGGGTTAAGTACATTACGAGGCTAGGGCATCGGGACTGAAGCTTTTCTAGTTCTGCGGAAAATTCAATTGCTGGAATACTTATTTTAAGCATAAATGTTAATGAGTTAGCCATGAGAATAATAGCACAGAATTCCCCCTTCAACCATTTTATTAGAAACAGATAAAATGTAATTTTTAATAAATACATTTGAAAAAAATAAAGCAGTCAAGCGTTACTTTTAGCATGAACATATCCCTATTCTGAAAACTGCCCCGTGTTCATTAAAATTGCAAAATAAGTATTTGCAGCTTTAAAAGTATATCTAAGAAAAGATTGGATAACACGATGGGGCCATGACTATGCTCAAAATTGGCTAAAAATAGTAAGGAAGAAAATTCTACATATGGTTAAGGTCCCAACAATCTATTTTGAAAAGATGCCGGAGAAAGACTGGAAGGAAATACACTGACGTGCTCATAATGGTTGCCCCCAAATGGTGGTGTGACGGTTGAATCTTTTCAGCTTTATAGTTCTATTTCCATATTTCATACAATCTACATGCTTTATTTTTACAATCCTTTGGGGGAATGAAACAAACTTCCCATGAAATTATAATATAGAAGCACGCATATTTCTATTTCAATAGAGATGACATTCACATACCAAGAATCTGCCAGCTTGCCATCCTTTTCTTTTTACTTGCTAAATTACTCTAATCATACCAGGATATTTTTTATTTCTTCTTAATCTCAATGAGAATTTTACTTTGAAACAAGGAGCTCTAATTTTTTTTTCCCTACTCTAAAACGGTATTTGTGCTTTTTCTGAAATCCAAATTAGATGCCTTCACCCAAGTGATTTCAAAGGCTGTAGAAAAACAGCCTCCGCAGAGGCCTGAGCTAGCTCAGTCCCTGTTACTTTAAGAGTAGCATGCCGCCTCCCCCTCACACCCACATACTTGTCCTCTCTTTGCACAGCAAGTGCCAAGCAGTGACATCTACTATAGTTTCTGGGACACGATGGTCTCTGCTATACAGGGAAAAAAAGGGAGCAAGCGAGAGAGAAAGAAGGCGGATAGTGAGAGAGAACGAGCACAAGCCCCACCGTGCTCCCAGAGGACGAGCCACTTCCTTGCCATAATCCTGAGATGCTGTTTATGGCTGTTCTGCTGATATGAAGCCTGGAGCTGCAGGACGCAGCCTCCCCGCTGGCTGTCCATTAATCATGAGGGCTGTTACATAGTGTACACAGAGTGGGAGTTCTGCCTACGAGTGGCCTCTAACTGTCTCCAGCTCAATGAAATGAACCTGTGTGAAAACTTGTTTTATGAGAGATTGGTTTATTTGTAACTAAACTACTTCCTCCGTTATTTGATAAGCTCAAATATTTGCTACTGATAGTCTGAGAGTGTCACATTTATTATCCTGTTTCAATGGTTGCTTAACTCCTTTGGAACTGACTCTGTTAACCCTTTGAGGGATGGCAGAGGACCAACTTCTATTTTCTTTCAGCAAAGACAATGCCATCTTTCGCGCAATCGGCAACTATTTGAGGGCGACTGTGATATGTGAATCAAGAAGAAGCCCTTCTGTTCCAAAACAGAACATAGACAATAGAAACAGAGGGCTCTGACACACTCCCTGGAGGTTCTGAAGCTACCGTGAAAATGAATGAAGGGTAATCTGACTTACTAGCAGAAATCTAAGACAGTTCTGCATATATGAGCATTTCTGAAATCATACATTTTAAATATGTCTATGATGACTTCCTATAGTTTCTTAGATGTCCAAATATCATTTGTGCAGGGCATGCTCCCTCCAAATCCTGTAACATTCTGCATTTTGACACTTTGCCTTTGGAGTCTGGGCTTATTTGCATTTGGCAGAACTTGATTTCCTGCTTCTTCGGAGGGTTGTTGGTGGTGAAAGCCTTTACAGTACTCCCTCAAAGGGCTCAAAGGGCTTTCTGCACATATAAAACTATGTTCCCAAGAATTAAATGGACCAAAAGGAGGCAGATTTCATTTGAAATGAAAAAGAAATACAGGCTTTGTTACATGCAACGCATTCAAAAAACCTAGATTGAAATATCTCTCCTGACAAACCTATATTGGGACTGTTTTTCAGTTCTCTCGCGCTCCAGTCGGCTACACAGAGCTCTCAGTGAATGTAGAAGAGGCTAAGGAAATAACCACTTATGTGTGGCAAAATGTTCCAGCCTTGCGGAGATTTTCCCAAAATCATTAGACCCACCAAAACGCTTTCCATTGGCCAGGTCCACACCTCCTTCATCAGATTTTCCATGCTTCTCCAGCCTCCAAGTACTGTCCGTTTGTGTTCCTAAGAGAGCCAGTCATTTGTAGCTGAAAATATAACCCAGTTTACTCTTATAAACCAAGGATCTCCTTGAGTGTTAACCAGAAAAGAAAGAAAAAGAGCTTTTCTCCTAACTCGTTTCAAGAAGGTTGGAATGTGAACATCCATATGTACTCATCCCTCAAAAAAGAAGGTGAACTTGGGGCAGCTACACTCTGAGAGCATTTGGAAATGAACATGCAGAGGGCACGAGAGCCAGGCAAATCGGCTCCACCTTAATGGTGAATGGGGAGGAGGTGAAGGGTTAATTACGCGTATTCCACCTGTGGTCTCTTTTAGGCCCAGGTGGCTTCCCTGCCACTGGCCTCAACTGCCTATCAGGGACTGACCCTGAGTAATGGTCTGAATTGTCGTCTACAGTAGATTTATATTCAGTAACAGTCAAATAATATGTTGAATAGATTTTTCTTTTTATTTCCCCCATTGCTTTTTTCATCTTAGTTTTATTTTTTAATGGTAGCAAAAAAACACAAATATGAGGTCTACCCACCTAATTTTTTAAGTGTACAGCACAGTATTGTTAACTATAAGCACGATGTTGTACAGCAAATCTCTAGAACTTTTTCATCTTTTATGACTGAAACCTGAAACTGACACCCATTGAATAGCAACCTTCTACTTCCTCTCCTCCTGATCCCTGGCAACCACCATGCTACTCTCTGCTTTGATGTTTTTAACTACTTTACCGTGTAAGTGGAATCATGCAGTATTTGCCTTTCTGTGTCTGGTTTATTTCACTTTGAGTAATGTCCTCAAGTTTCATCCATGTTGCGACATGAAAGGATTTCCTTCTTTTTATAACGGAATACTATTCCATTGTATGTACATACCACATTTGCTTTCATTCATTAATGGACATTTAGATTATTTTTACCTCTTGACTATTGTGAATAATGCTGCAATGGACATAGGAATGAAAATACCATATAACTGATAAAGGTTTTTTGTGTTGTTTTGTTTTGGTTTTTTTTTTTTTTTTTTTTTTTTTTGAGACAGTCTTGCTCTGTTGCCCCGGCTAGAGTGAGTGCCGTGGTGTCAGTCTAGCTCACAGCAACCTCAGACTCCTGGGCTCGAGCAATCCTTCTGCCTCAGCCTCCGGAGTAGCTGGGACTACAGGCTTGCGCCACCATGCCCGGCTAATTTTTTCTATATATTTTTTAGTTGGCCAATTAATTTATTTCTATTTATAGTAGAGACGGGGTCTCGCTCTTGCTCAGGCTGGTTTCCAACTCTTGACCTTGAGCAATCCACCTGCCTCGGCCTCCCAGAGTGCTAGGATTACAGGCGTGAGCCACCGCGCCCGGCCTTTGATAAAGGGTTATATTTAAAATACATAAGGAACTCTCAAAACTAGTAGCAAACACATAACCAAATTTTTTAAATGAACAAAAGACTTGAATGCACATGCCTTTACAGAAGACATATCAATGGGCAATAGGTGTATGAAGAGATGCTCAACATCAATAATCATTGCAGAAATGCAAAGCAAAATGACAAGGAGATATTGCCTCACACCCGTTAAGACTGGCATTACAAAATAAATCATAGTAAATGTTGGCTAGAATGCAGAGAAATTGGGACTCCTGTACACTATTGGTGGAAATGTAAAATGGTGCAGCTACTATGAAGAATAGTGCACAGGTTCCTCAAAAATTAAAAATAGAACTACCATAGGATTCAGCAATCCCACTGCTGGGTATTTATTCTAAACAGTTGAAACGAAGATCTTGAAGAGATCCGTACTTCCATGTCCAGTATAGCATCTTGGGGTTATTTGTTTGTTTAGAAATTCAATCCATGCAGACCTTGCACGATATCAAGGGAAGTGAAAAGATGATGGTATATCAAAGGAATGGAATTTGATTCAGAGACCTAGGTCTTAGCTGTAACTCAAACCATTACTGATAATACGATTTCTAGTGGGTCACTTAAACCTCCTGAGTTTTGATTTCCATTTCTTTAAAAAGAGCATGATTCCTAGTTTAAGGACTATTCTAAGAATGGAATGGAATAACCTGTAAAACACAATACATGTTTGTTGTTTTACTTGAATAAGCAAAACATTAATTTGCTTATCTTTTCCCCTTCACAAAACAGGAAAAAAATGTACTCTAGAATTTGAATTTTTTAGTCTTTATCAATTCTGGATTATTAAGTAGGTAATAAATACCTTTTCATATCTTTCTTTTTTACCATTTAGATAAACAAGGTATTTTACTCTTAGAAAAAAACAATGTACAACAAAGTATTTATATACATTTATGTGCATGATATATTAATATATTATCTTGGATGAACCTTCCAAACATTCTGCACCATGCTTATGTAATAATTTATTTTCATGGTAATTTTAACCTATATTTCTATATTAAAAACATACTTGATAATTGCTATTACTTATCCTCAGCCAGTGAGTCACAGGTTCCAGGATAGAAGAATAATCAAGGTTGAAATAACTATAAAGCAGAACAAAAAGTCCCGCTGGTTGGTTGCCCTTGCACTAAGTCCTCAAGGCTACCGCCCATGCTGGGGAGGGAAGGGGGAGGAGGGAACAGAGGGAGCTGGTCTCCCAAGATGGTGCACTTAGCTCATACTGTACTTTCTGCAGTTCTCCTGTGTTACCCATTTCACCACATTGTTTCTGTGGCTCCACATTACGAAGTCAGTTCAGTAGCATAATGCTCACTGGAATGTCAAAACCCCTTGGAGGTGTAAACTATATACAGCTGAAATTAATTTTCTGTACACGGTCATATTTCTTCCTTAGCTTGGTAGTGCCTTCCAAGGGCTTCTAGCTTTCCCTTGATTTCCTTTAGTTCACAGTGCCTGATGTATATTGGATATCCATATTGTAGAGTTTGTCTTGTTGTTGTAGTTATTCTTATAGTTAGCCTTATACTCACTTCCTTGAGATGGACCTGGCACATCTTGATTCTGCTGCCCCCAGCTCTGTGTCATTTCTGGTCCATGATATTGCGGGGCCTCAGGTTAATAGTTAAGATTTGACATTAAACTTGACCTAGATTTGAATATTGGCTTTTCAATCTATAGTGTTGTGATCTTGAATACATTACTTAATCTCCCTGTGCTTCAGGTTCCTCAACTGTAAAATGGGGATAATACCAATTGCAAATAATTTTGTGAAATTTTATGTAATGAGATATGTATTAATAGCAGGCCACATATAAGTTTCCAGTTTTTCTTTCTTTCTGAAGCATGCATTCTCTTTATAATATTATAATAATAAAAGAAAAACTCAGGTATGATGACACAAAATTCCCATTAATTTTAAGATGAATTGAAAAATTTGAAAGAAGTTTCATATATGCTTTGAACTTCTCTGGGCTAAATATTCAAATTTCCCCAGATTCATTTTTATTTTTCTCTTCTATTTCAAGGAAAATTTTTGAGAAGCACTATATATTAGTTGGGATTTTACCGATTGCAAGTGATAGAAACCTCGAGTAAAGCTTATTAATGCATAAGTAAAAATATGATATAATAATTCCCATTGCTGAAATGTCAAAGGGTAGAATTCATGTATAGCTGATCCCAGCATTTAAACAATAGCATATTGTTAAAAGTAAGATTTTACTAAGCTCCTATTATCCTTACTTAAAATGTTTTTCATGTTACTTCTCCAATCCGGATCTACTTATTCTCTCTCTTTCTTGCTTCATTTTCCTAGACAATGTTTTCACTAAGAAAGTTCTCTAAGATCTTAGCAACTCTGATTCCCTCATGTCATCTTTTTCTAGTTTGGTTAAATCCAAACTTTCCCCTAAATGGCCCACTTGTTCCATTTTTACTACACCGGCACTCACTCAAAAGCACATGAGAATGTTGGAGAAAAGGTTTATCTGACAGTATTGTCACTGGAGTGTTTATCTGAGTGGCAGGTAAGGAGGCAAGATTCTTGCTTTTCTCTCTTTGTATTCTATCCTTACACTGGAGTGATGACTACAGGATAGCCTTGAGTGGAAAAGAAAACAAAAGTTAAAATTTAAAAAATAATCACTATCTTAAAACGTTATCCCCCTTAAAGTATTTCACCTAAAGAAATTTGCATATATTTACATGCTATTTATATGTTGCCAAATTCCCTGACCATTTCCCCGACTATAGAATGAGTTCCCCAATGGCACAGACAGTGTCTTATTTAATTTTATATTAATTTATAAAACTTGGCACAGTAGCTGGCATTTAACGGAAAGCCACAGAACGTCAATGCATTTTATTGTACCTAGAAATCATAAATAATATTTTTGATCAAGTGTACACATTTTCAGAGGTAATTTTTGAAAATGATACTCTTTTAATTGTGTAAAATGTGTAACTTAAAATTTGGCATATAGAAATATTTTTGTAGTCCATCTCAACTACCCAACTCTGTCACTGCAGTGTGAAAACAGCCATAGACAATATGCAAGTGAGTAGGTGTGGCTGTATACCAGCAGAGCTTTATTTATAAAAACAGGCAGGATTTGGCCAGGGTCCATAGTTTGCCTACCCCAGTTCTTAAAGCAAAATATATACAAGATAAAGTTACATTTTCTAGGTGACCAACCATTTAAGTTGCCAGGACAAGGGAATTTTAGTTTAAAAAGCAGGACAATTCTGGGCAATCTGGGATGAGTAGTTCACTCTTCTTTTCCCAGATTCTCACATCATTCACTCAATGATTCATTTAACATTGAGTACCTATCAATATTAAACCCACCCTCAAAGTTTCAAATTAAGAAAAGGCCCTTACATGCTCTGCCATTATCTGATAATATAACATGAAATTTTGAGAACAATTTCAAAAGGCATTTTTTACTTTATTATTTTTTACTTTGGACACAATTTAATGAATGTACTTTAGTAAATATCAACATAAAGCAAGATAATAGAATATTACTCAAAGAAAAAGACACAGTATAACAATATAAACTTTTTGAACTTAACATCATCTAGAAGTTTTTCATTTAATCTGTTTCACCAACACATTTTGTTCAGGAAATAAATAATTTCTTCCTGTAATAAAAATCCTAAATTAGACTTCTTTAAAAGCCAGAAATTTGAAGAGGTTGGCAAACAGGCTTAGGAAAATCCCGGTGACTTCATGATTCATCATTTGTATTGAAAATTAGAAGGTGAGAAAATTGAGAGGAAAAAAAAATCTCACTAATAAGGATTAAAAACAAATGATTCATTTCTTAAACTTTTTCAGAGAAGGAAATTATAGCCAAATTATAGGTCTGACAAACCACAATTAAGACATAAGAGGAATTATGGGGGATTAAGAGGTGAAGAGGAGCATGTTTTAGCTTAAATATCAATTTTATTTGGCATCCCTAAAATTAGCTCTTTCTTGCTACAAATGCATTCAGTTTTTCAAATCACTATTTAACAAAAAGAGAAATGGAATATTAGAGCCTAACATATATAAATCAAATGGGATTAAACATGAGAAAGAACTTGTATCAAACTTTACATAAAGTTCATACAAATGCATGGATAATATTTTTCCCTGAAAATTAGAAGGGAATATTCAAGTCCAATGGTCCCAAAGACAGTATCTGTGTACATTTCTCTTTGCAATTTGAGTGCTTCAAGAGAGTTTCTGAAACTATCATGGCCTTTAACAGTGTTTCTTTTAGGATATGTTAAGATTTGGAATGCAAAATGACACCAAATTTCAAGGTTAGCATTATATAGTAAAAATGTAGTTATACTAGAATATCTTGACAATGAAATCAATGACTTTAAAAATGTTCAGCTGATTATCAAGAGCATGATTTTTGTCTTACTACTTTCGATTTTGGTGCAGATTTTATTAAAATGACAAAGGAGAGTCATACTTTTCCTTAAACAATTCAGGAATTGAAGTGCAGAACTTTAAAACTGAACAGCATTTTTATTTGACATCATTGCATATGTTGACTAGATCCTGTGTGTGAAACTGGACGCTTTAGGTGTATATTGAATCAGGGCAAGAGGGTTGGGTTTTTGCTTTAGAATATTAATTGCATTCATTTGTAATCCAGTAGAGGAAGTAAACAGCATACTAGTAACATTCATCAATGGGAATAGGGTAAAAAGTGATTTCAATAGAGTCTGGCTGTGTGAGCCTAATCAAATGAGGCCTGCGGTGTTAATGCTCTCTCCCATTCTCTCGGTAATAACAGTTCATTCATGAAAAACTTCATAATCATTTTATTAGCATCCTTGTCAGAGGTCTAGTAACTTTAATTGAAGAGTCTTTGACTGTGGAAGAAATGGAGGTATAAAAATGTAAAGGGGGTACTTGTGGTCTGAACGTGGTCCATGCAGTTAAGCACATCCCCCTTCTCCTGCTGGAGAACATCCAAAAGCAACACAAACAATGGGAAACAAAAATGCAAACTCCATTTTGCAGCAAACGTAGAAGACAGCGAAAAATCCCCTGGAGCCCAAAATAGGTGTAAGGGCTGCCAAGAGCAGAGGAGATTGAGCAGAGGAGAGCAGGAGCCATGTGGGAGGAAGCCCAGAGAAAATGCCACAGAGTGGATTCCATAGCAGCAGGCCTAGGGCCAGCTCCTGAGATAGCAGGAAGAGAGCAAAATTCAGCTCAGAAAAGTGAGGGGCCCAGTCTGGTTCTTCAAGCTATATCTTCATTTGCAACACACGATTGGGGCGCTCTGGCTGGCAGCAGAAGTGACCTTGGACCCCAGTTGATTTTGAGACACAGAGGAGAGCTATTAATAAATGAAGGATTACACATAACAGCTATAGGTACGAGGAAGCGCTTTGTCTAATGACAACAGAGTTCAAGACGGTCTTTGCACTGTCTTTCAGCTGCCCTTGCCCAACTGGCTGGGGAGAAGCAGTAGGCATAGGAACCAATGAGCCTGCTACACAGCTCTGGCTCCTCCTCCACGTCTGAAACTCCCACAGTAGTTGGTCCAGAATAACGCACCTTTTTCAATGATAAGGTCAAAAAGAAAAACAAGAATGAGATCTATAAACAGATACTACAAAAAATAAAAGAGGATATAAACAATAAAAAAACAAAGAATACTCACCCTGGTAAATTGTGTGCACCTGTGTGCATATATGTGTGTAGTTTGAGTTATAAAAATATGGAAGAAAAAAAGAGAGATAGCAGAAAATAAAGAATGCTGATTTCTCATCTATATAAGTCAGGAATCAAAGAATATTATTTAAAGTTAACAAACCAAGTAATAGCAGTATAATCGTATTTAAGAAACAAAAACAAATACCAAGAAAATTCATGTGATTGATTAAAATCGAGTGGTGGAGAAGGAAAGGAAAAAGAAAAGGAAGATAACGAAATGTATGATTTTCATCATTATCCACAGCAGGAAAGTAATAAATACTGTCTATAGAAATAAAGGCATAAGGGTATAGTACAGAGTAATAATTATAATGGTAACCACTACAAAAATATAATCCTTATAAAATATAAGAAAAAATTATGTAGCCCCAAAAAAGCAGAGAAGAAAAACCTTCTAAACTTTAAAAATTTTTGAAAAGCTAAAAAAATAGAAAATATGGCATAAAATTATGCTAAACCAAACCTAAGCACATGTTTATGGCATTAAACTGACTTATTAATTTTTTTAAAAAGGTGTTCACGTTGGAGAATAAAACAAAATTCAATAGATGCACCCCAAACAGAAAGATTTTCAGAAATATTGAAAACAAAATACAAATGTTGACTGAGTAAAGGAATTAAGTCACAGAGGAATGCTTATGGCATAATCCTATTTATAAGAAGTTCAAGGTAAATAATATACTATCTCAGGAGACCTACATTGAGGAATTAATTATAAAGAAAGGCAAGGCCTTTGATCAAAACTTCAGGACAGTAGGTATCTCTAAGACAGAAGATGAGGGAACAGATTCTGAAGGAGCTGAGAGAACTCAAAAGGGTTGGCTTGTTCTGAATTTAGTGTGAAAAGATGTAATCATTTTGGAAGAAATTTTTTTTTCCTCTGCAGAAATGTCTCTTTTCTAAATACAGACTTAGACTGTTATATGCCTGAAACGTTAGTGGTTATAATATTTTGGCAGGATTGGGGTGTGTGTGTGTGTGTTCTCATTAAACTATTCCCACAAGAGATTAGGTGCAGAGACCTAAACGAGTACAAAGTAGATACAGAGATGGTGTCTTCAACTCACGTTAAGGTTGTAGGCACTGAGACTTGTCCCTACTGAAACCAACCAGGATGGGACAATTAGTGGTCCATGTACAACATTATTCAAACCTGAATAAGCCAGATTTTAAAAATCATACTCTCAGATTTTTTTAATTATATTTTATGAACTAAAGTTCAGGTCATATCCCCGAGGATGAATTTAGTGCTATACTCAGGATATTGAGCTATTGGGTAGCTAGCTGGAGCACCAATCTTTAAGGTGGGCTAAATCATCAATAAAATAAATAGAAAAAGGTTTTATCATATCACACAATTCCTTGCAGGACTGGTGAAGGGGATGTTCTTGCTCCAGACAAAACAGACATCAACTTTGAGTGAAAAAAATACTTTTTCTTGCCTATGACGGCAAATACGTATGAATATCATTTTATATTTAAACTGTGTATTATTCTCCCCCTTTGAACTTAAGATATTTACTATTTTTATTAATACAAAATTTCCCCTACTAAATCAATGTGGAACATTTAAACCAGTTTGAAGACTAGCCAAAATTTTAGCTTTGGGGGAGTTTTACATGGCTTCATGGGGTTTTGATAGGGGAGAAAGATTTCCTCCTGAAAGGAGTTATTATAAAATGCCCTCTGTCAATCATCCCAAGAAGAGTGAATTCCTGAGGGGGAAAGGAACCTCTAACAATAGGTGTTAGCCTGGAGTAAGAAAAAAAACTACCTCCTGTCTTCTACCAGTTGTTAATGAGTTAGCTTCTTGGGTACAGAGCCAAATTCAGGTGCTTATCTTGGGGAGTGGTGAGCTGATGCCTTCCACATACGGCAGCCTGAGAAGGATGCCCGGAAGAGGAGCTCTGTCGGGGGCTGAGGATTGTGGATTCTAATTGCAACTGAAGCTAGCTAGCATCCGGTTTTGTTTCCTTTCAGTTTTCCTCGAGACTTTCGTGGTCTTGTAATATTATAACAATTCCTCAGCTCATGCTACAGTGAACTATGGGAGGAGTATCTGCCCAAACTTGGGTAATGTGGTCTAGGGAGGAAGAGAGGAACAGGAGGGAAACTTAGTTTCAACATGGAAAGAAGTTACCTTCCAAAGAGGAGCAGAGGTGCTGACTGACGTGGAAAGGATTGGAGCTGCAATATGAACCCAGGCAATAAGACTTCAAAGCCCCTTCTCTTAACTTCTGTTCTCTATTGCTTCTAAATTGGCAAAAGTTGGATTCCTTACAGTCAGATGGAATGTCAGATCCACTAAGGAGGTCTGATCAGTAGAACAAAGTATGAGAATACCTGCATAAGAGAGAAAACTAGAAGGAAAACGGAGTCTCAGAGAAATTAAATAGGTGACCCAAACTTGCAAAAACTTGAGGCCACGCCCTTTGGACTCCAAAGTCCATGCTGTTAGTGATTTTGATAAATAATACCTTCTCTGTCTCACTCACAAGGGCATTGTAAGGATCAGACAAGTACAATTTTTCAAAGCACCTAAGTAACTATGCAATGTGATGTGAATCTATGATATATAGCTACAGCATACTGGGATTCACTGTGGAAAAAGAGGAGATATTTAAATCACAGTAGATACAAATTGGTTGGAATGTAATTAAATTTTCCCATTTCTTGCCTTCTTGAGGACAAGAACAATTTCAGCCCAAAACCATTCCCCAAAGATCAGCAAACTCATTCAAGGTCCTAGGCCTTTCTTGCTCTCCTGCCCCAAACCTCCTTGCCCCTCAAAGTCATATTACGGAATCTACTTAAAAGTCACTTCCCCTGAGGCCGGGCGCGGTGGCTCATGCCTGTAATCCTAGCACTTTGGGAGGCCAAGGCGGGAGGATTGCTCAAGGTCAGGAGTTCGAAACCAGCCTGAGGAAGAGCAAGACCCCGTCTCTACTAAAAATAGAAAGAAATTAATTGGCCAACTAAAAAAAAATATATATATATATATAAAATTAGCCGGGCATGATGGTACATGCCTGTAGTCCCAGCTAGTTGGGAGGCTGAGGCAGAAAGATTGCTTGAGCCCAGGAGTGTGAGGTTGCTGTGAGCTAGGCTGATGCCACAGCACTCTAGCCCAGGCAACACAGTGAGACACCGTCTCAAAAAAAAAAAAAAAAAAAAAAGTCAATTTCCCTGGAAACCCTCTCTTTTTTAATGAAGAAGATATGTAGATAGCCAGGAAAGGCCCAAAGCTAGGCTTCTTGCACCAAACAGTAAGCCAAGTTATGAATTCTTGAAGGAAATTGAAATTGCTACTCCAGTTAACACATAAATGGTAAGAAAGAGAAACAACCTTATTGTTGATAGAGGTTGAGTATCCCAAATGTAAAAATCCAAAATCCAAAATATTCCAACATCTGAAAATGTTTGAGCACCTACAGGAGGCTCAAAGTAAATGGTCATTGGAGCACTGGAGATTTCAGATTTTCAATTTTGGGATGTTCAATTGGGAAATAGAATAAAAACATTCCAAAAATCTAAAAAAAATTAGAAATTTGAAATATTTCTAATCTCAAGTGTTTCAAATAAGGAATACACCACCTGTACGGAACAAATTTTAGTGGCCTGGGTAGACCAAAGCAGCCACAACATTCCCTTAAGCCAAAGCCTATTCCAGAGCAAGACCTTAATTCAATTCAAAGCAGCAGCAAGTGCTGATATAGAAGCTGCATCGAGGTATCCGGAAGATCTAGCTAAGATAATTAATGAAGTTGGCTATGCTAAACAACAGATGTTCAACGTAGATGAAACAGCCTTCTGTTGGAAGAAGATGCCATCCGAGACTTTCATAGTGAAAGAGGAGAAGAAAATGCCTTCCTTCAAAACTTCAAAGGACAGGCTGATTCTCTTATTAAGGGCTAATGCAGCTGGTGACTTGAAGGTGAAGCCAATGCTCATTTACTGTGCTAAAAAGCCTAGGGTCCTTAAGAATTATGCTACCTCTACTGTGGCTGGGCTCAGTACATGGAACATGTACATGGAACAACATGGAACAACAAAACCTGAATAACAGCACATCTGTTTACAGCATAGTTTACTGAATATTTTAAGCCCACTGTTGATATATACTATTCAAAAAAAAAGATTCCTTTCAAAATGTTATTGCCCATTGGCAATGTACTAGTCACTTAAGAACTTTGATGGAGATTTATAAGAATAATGTTGTTTTTATGCCTGCTCACACAATGCCCATTTTGCTCCCCATGTATCAAAGAGTAATTTCAAATTTCAAGTCTTATTATTTAAGAAATACATTTCATAAGAATATTGCTGTCATAGATAGTCATTCCTCTAGTGGATTTGAGCAAAGTAAATTGAAAACCTTCTGGAAAAGATTCACGATTCTAGATGACATTAAGAACATTCATGATTCCTGGGAAGAGATCAAAGTATCAATATTTATGGGAGTTCGTAAGAAGTTGATTCCAACCCTCATGGATGAGTTGGAGGGGTTCAATACTTTACAGGGAGAAGTAACTGCAGATGTGGTAGAAATATCAAAAGAACTAGAATTAGAAATGGCACCCAAAGATGTGACTGAATTGCTGAAATCTCATCATAAAAGTTGGACAGATGAGGAGTTGCTTCTTACAGATGAACAAAGAAAGTGGTTTATTGATATGGAAACTAATCGTGTTGAAGATGCTGTGCACACTGTTTAAATGGAAAAAAGGATTTAGAATATTATTTAATCTTAGTTGATATCACAGTGACAGAGTTTGAGAGGATTGCCTTCAATTTTGAATGCAGTCTTACTATGGGTAAAATGTTCTCAAATAGCATCACATGCTACAGAGAAATTGTTCGTGAAAGGAAGAGTCTGCTAATGCAAACTTTATTGTTGTCTTATTTTAAGAAATTGCGACAGCCACCATAACCTTCAGCAATCGCCACTCTGATCAGTCAGCAGCCATCAGCATTGATGCAAGAGCTTCCAGCAGCTAAAAGTTTATGACTTGCTGAAGGCTTAAATAATCATTAGCACTTTTTAATAATAAAGTATTTTTAAATTAGGGTATGTACATATTTTAGTCATAAAGCTATTGTACACTTAATAGACTGTAGTACAATGTAAACATAACTTTTATATGCACTAGGAAGCCAAACACTTCATGTGACCCTTTGTTGAGATATTTGCTTTATTGCTGTGGTCTGGAACCGAATTTGAAATATCTCCAATATATGCCTGTAGTTCCCTGATGGTCATTTGGGTGGAAGAAATCACATAGTAATTGTCTAAATTTTAAAATGTATTAGTTAATATATTAAGATGGAGATTGCCAAGCATTTATTGAGTTTCTATTTTATTCAAGTTTCTAATTTCATTTTCTCTATGCCAACTGTTATAAACCTTAGATTGACAAAGGTATTTGCTTTTGTTGGGGAGGAGGAGTTGAATAAATTGTTAGCAAGTCAGAGGTAGAATATGGGATAACAAGAAGAGAAAGGTAGGTAGAGGTGGAAGAGTTTCAGTGCTCTGTGTGGGGGGTGGGCTGAAGCCAGAGTGAGGTGCACTGATGAAGGGCAGGGCCAGGACAGCGAAGTGTAGCCAGTACCAGGCAGAGGGCTTGACTGCGCAGTCAGTGAGAAGGTTTTCGCTCCTGCCTGGCATGTCGCTACCAATGTATTACCGATGTTAAATCCTCAGATGGATCTAATCCAATCACCACTGAAGAATTTTACCAGAAGACAGATAATGGTTTATAAGATATTTAATAGTCTGGTAACATGGTTTCTCAAGAAAAATACCATAAAAATAGTTGTTAACAGAAAAACCAAATATGCAGAATAATTCCAGGAATCATAGAAGCTGAATGAAAGATATAATTTAAGCCCCACACTGAAATACACCATTTGTTAGACCTCATTCTTTGATCTTTAAACCCCAAATTCTGTATTCATTGAGATATTCCAGGAATATTTTAACCACAATTTCAAAATAGTTTTGTCAATATATTCTCCTGATAGTTCATAAAAGCCTTTTGTGGGAAGGAGCAAGATTTCCAATCATCCTTATTTTATAGTTGCGGCAATACCAAGTGAAAAGGCACAGGGAGCTGGCCTTGGTCTCTAGGATATAACCGTTTCAGGTTGTATTTACTTTAATCGTAGCTGCCCAGTCCGAGACGTTCATGTCAAACAGATGAGCATTTTTTTTCTAGGCAATATGCTGACTTTTCCTCGTATCAGGATGAGCTCTAATGAATACACAGCATTGCAGAAAGACTCTAGAGAGCTTGTGATTAAAATCATTCTCGGAACTTCCTGTTGCCTGTGACAAAAAGAAACATGGTAAGAATAGAAACTTATAAACATTTAAAAAAAAAAAAAAACTGTCCTTTAAGGCCATTCCAAACCACCTACTCCGTGGAGCCTTGCCACATTCCCTCAATCACTGAATCATTGATAATCTTTCCTTTTTTTTTATTACTCTCCATAACATTGTTTTTTTTTTTTTTTACCCAAACTCTGTCTTTCCTTTAGAATAGCATTTCGTTTTAATGGCTTTATGGTTACTTACTTAAACATTTCCATTTCTTATATACTTATATACTATACTTATTCTAACCTCATACAGCATATAAGCTTGCTGATGTAATTATTTCTCTGTGTGCCTTGTTGTGCTTTCTAGAATGTTCTTTACGTAGGACCTCCAAATGTATTTTGATTACATCATAGAATAAGTGTTAAAGGATTTGATCTGTTAATCCCAAAACAATTCCCAACTATGTTAATTCATAATAATCAGTTTGTTTTAAGGAGTTGAAAAGTCAAAATATTCTATAAATAATTTTATTGATTTATTTATTCAGAAGATTTTTTTGACCACTTACTATATGGTAGGCAGTGGGGATACAGCAGAGTATAAGAAATAAAAGGTGGGTTTGTTTTGTTTTGTTTTGTTTTTACTTTTCCTTGGGTAATTAGAAATTAGCCCTTACTAGTCTAGGATTGTTCTAAGGAGCAAACCTTTTTCGAATTCAAATTCATGAATCAATGTTTTAGTTTGCATACCCATTCATTAGATTGATGACTTGGAACGTCCTGGATAGAAACAAAATCTAATAGCATTTTAGCCGTTATGAGGTGAAGATTTTCAATAGGGAATGGATAACTTAACAATAGCATCGTAAATGGTTCCTAGGCAGAAAAAACAAACCATGAAAGATAAAAGGGAAAATGACATATGATAGCTCAATCTGTTCCTTCTTTTATTAAAAAAATAACAGATTTCTCAAAAGCTTCTCCCAGGAATATCCCGGGCATATATCATGGCCCCAAATGGATCCTGCAGCTACCTGGTGTTGCAAAAGTATCTGAGGAGTTAATAAATTTTAATTGAGCATGTGATCATTCTGAATAAAATTAGTTTGCTTTTGTTTTGTTTTAAGGAAGAAAGGAGTCTACCAGTTAGGGTAACACTAAGGTGCTAAAATAAAAATCCTTGAACTATAGTAGTTTAACGGTGTAGAGTTAAGTGGATACTCTGAGGCTGGTAGATGTCCCTGCCCTCTTCAACACATGGCCCTAAGACAGCATTGCAATCTTAACATTTCCCAAGCCTCTGGAAAGGGAGAAGAGACCAGAGGAGCATACATGCAGTTACTTTTAGGATAAAACCCACAGTGGTGCCCATTAATTTTATTTACCAATTATTGTCCATAACTTAGTCCTATGGCCATTTCTAACTCCAAGCAGGACTAGAAAATGCAGTGTTTAGCTGGGCAGCCATGTGTCTAGCTGAAACGCTATTAATTTGGAAGAAGGGTAAAATCAAAATGGGGAAGGGCAGCAAGAATTTTACCAAAGACATCTCTTTTACTTTTGTGCTCTCAGGGACCCTGCAGTTAGAACCTCTAGACGAAACCATTCAACAATCCAAAACATACTAATATGTTGGCACGTAGCTTATGGTTCTCCATCTTATACAAATATATAATCGATGAAGAAAGGATATGTTCATTCACGCCTTTATCCAATCATTAAATACTTTCTGAGCACAAAATTCTCAGCTGAGATCCAAAGAACTGAAATCCAAAAAGAACGTTATAGAAAGATAAGCAGAAACAGCACGTGAGGGTATGAATGGCCAAATAAACTCAAACAATGACAACACTGGTCTGATGAGCTCTTATCACCTAGGACAGCAACAAGAGAAAAGGTTGCAAGGTAGGTTGAAAATAAATGCCAGCCTATGGAGTTGGAATTTATTTATTTAAGCAATGCAAAGCTATGAAAACTTTGTAAATAAGAGCAGCATTATCTGAAATGTATTTTTGGAAGATTACCCTGGCCACAGTGCAAATATTTGCTGCTCAGTAGAAGTGAAGTTGAGTGGGGATTCATGCATTGCAATAGTCCATGTGGGAGGTGATGAGGGACTGTACTCCAGGGAAGAAAGCAAATACGGGTGACACAGATACAGCAGGGACAGGACTTAGCAATTCTCTGTATCTGAAGAACCAGGAGAAGATGAAGCAAATCAGACTGGCTAATCTGTATGATTTGGACATTAGCTGGAAGGTGGAAACACAGAAAGAAGAACATGGATGTGGTGGGGGATGGTGACTTCAGTCTCTAACTTAAGTTCAAGATCACATTCGGGAGGTGGGCACAGTAACTATGATATGTGACTAATAAAAATGAGCAGTTTATGCTATGCAATGGTTTGCACTATGGGTACTCTCATACAGTTCTGGGAACCTCTCCCAACTCAACATTTGGCTGCACGCGTTGTAAGCCCTTGAGATTCGTTCAGGAAATTTTCTGTGCTTATAACTCTACTTTGAAAGTGCACACCCAGGAAAAGATATAAATTATAATGCACTCTGTAGATTCAAGGCTATGGTATGCTGACAATAAGCCTGAAGAAGCCTGGAGCCCTCTAAGAATTTGCTCTAGGACACACCATATGAGGGCAGAGAATCCATGGATGATACAGACCCGAGATTCACAAGTCATCAACAATTCCAGCATAAGTATTGAGACTCAGCCCCTAAGAGGTAAGAATACATAATCTGTACATAAATGTATACCATAATTTAAAACGAACATCATAGAGGATTTGTCCTAAATCAGGCTCTATCTTTCTTTCTACGTCTTCATATACCGTATCTGACTTAGGCCTCCTGACATTCCCTGATCTATTCTTCAATTTTTCATATCCCTTTCCAACTTAGCCATTTGTTCTTTCCCTTATTGCTGGAGTCACATTTCAGCTTATCCTGGGTCTCTCTTTGTCTGGTTGGCTGCATTTGGAAGGACCTGGCTGAATTTGACCTCTGGCTGTGATCTAAAACTGTTCTCCTAGAAAGGGCACCCAGAGAGTGGTCCTGCCACCCCAGCAATGCCGCCTTTCCACTTGTGCTTTGGTGCTAGCCACATTGGAAAACAAGCAGCCATGTGTACTTGGATGCCTGCACACTTAAATTTTTTAAGAGTTGTTAAAATATAAGTTTGGAACTAATTCTGTCAATAATGTACTAGAGTCATAGCATATAGTTAGATTTATCACCAATAAGTCTACGGGATAGCCTCAGTTTATTTTATTCAACAAGGTTTATTACAAACATGGATCCAGGAATGGTCTTGGACAGTGAGATTACATTGATGAAAAGACACAGTGATTACCCTCAAAGAGACCATAATCATAGCCACCAGTAAATTAGCTATATTAGTTATAACTGATTAAGAACACCTAATAAATGAGAAAAGTCTGAACATGCTACTACATAAGCTTTGCTCTTACCAATAAAACATACATCATATCACAGCAATGACTAAAACAGCAATTTTTAAAGTTTGATCAGGAACATCTTGGGATGGGGAGGGTCTCCCAATATATTTCAGAAGGTCTTCAGGTCAACAGCATTTCCATAATCAGTTTTTTCCTTTTTTTTAACTTCTCCTATTAGTGTCACATGCAGTTTTCCAGAGACTACATAAGGTATGAAATTGCAATAGATTGAATGCAGAAGTAGATATAAGATATTATTTATTAGCTAGAAATTAAAGAGATTTTTTTCAAAAATGTTAAAAACTATTGTTTTCACACAAAAGAAGAAGAGAGAATAAAATTATATTTCTTCTTGGCAATCCAGAAAAACTTCAAGGCAGAGGTGAGGACCAGATTCTTTAACCTTTGGAACATCACTAACTATATATTTTAGTTTATATCTACTTCCTCAGGAGCAACAGTACAACATAAGAAGATTCCAAAATATGAATTAGGAAACAAATGGATATTCCTTTAAGTTCAGTAGTCAAAGAGCAAATAAGAGGTCAATGCTGACCCCCCACGCAGGGCCCCACTGAGATGCTTTTTGATCTGGACAATACCTCTATTGTGATTAACACAATTGCTGCGTATATTCTTTTCTCAATTTATGGGCACAAGTCCCATAGAGTCAAAGGGACTTCAGTGCATGTGGCGAGGGAATATCATAGCCTGGGCTATTAACATATATATTGATCAAAACCTACTTTTTACAAAGGGCTGTCTATATTTTTTTAATCTGTATAAGCTTGCAATTTTATATTTCAAATAAAAAGTTTTATTTGCACATACCTATAATAAGAAATGTTGCAAATTCTTTTGAAATGAGGTTGTATATTGACAGCATTCAGAGTGTGACGAATATAGGCATTAACTCTAAATTTTTTCCCAAAAAATCAATAAACAGAAATTGCTGTTCCATGAGACAGACATTTCCCATGAAAGCCAGAATGATTTTTAACATTTGAATAATAAATGTTTCTATTTAAATATCATTTTGCAGTTCAAATAGAGCTTTAAGTCTGCACAAAAACATGTGCATACATATTCATAGCATCTATATTCACAGTAGCCCAAAATAGGAAATAATCTACATGTCCATTAACAGGTGAATGGAGAAAATGTACACTCGTACAATGGAATGCTACCCAGCAATACAACGAAGTGTATTGCTGTTATAACAAATGAATGAATTTCAAAATCATCATGCTGCATTAAAGAAGCCAGACAGAAATAGTACAGGCAGTATGATTTCATTTAAAAAATTCTGGAAAACACAAACTAATCCCTAGCGACAGGAAGTAGATTGGTGGTTTCAGGATGGTAAGGGGTGGAGGAGAAACACGAGGAGGGGGGTAAGCTGCAATGGTGGGTGAAAGATCTTTTGGAGTGATGAAAATATCCCATAACTTGACTGTGGCAATGGTTTCACAGGTAGAGATTTTGTTAGAACTCATTGAATTGCGTTCTTGGAATGGATTCAGTTTATTGGGCATAAATTATACCTCAATAAAGTTGATTTTTAAAATGTAATTTTACACAAATAAACAATCCTGTAACATGGGGAGAGGGATTGTGGTCTTATTTTGTGAATGGAGAAACTGCAGCTTGAAAGGTGCAGTGGCTTGCCCATGGCTGGTGACTCTGAGAGCGGGAGGAGACAGCTGCAAAGGGTAGTGACTTTCACATTTTGTCATGTGATTTTTTTTCTTTTTGTTATCTTTGACAAACGCAGTGTTCTGCACAAGCCCATGGTACAGGGGCAGAGGAGAGGCAGAGAGGCCACCACATGACCCTACACGGTCTGAACCCCCTGAGGTGATGGATTCTGAACACAGACTTCTACTCCATTGCTTTCTAGCTGAAAGTCTACGTTTGTGCATGAGGTAAATATATTCATGGAATTAGTCACATAGAATTTTTTAGTGCTTATGCCATTTATTTTGTTTAATTTATTTGTTATATTTTAACTTTCTATTAATTTACTGCTTAACATAATGTAACAATATTTAAGTGCCTTTGGATATTCTCAAGAGTGCTGGGGATGCAGACGGTTCCACTCAACGATGGGTCAGGTTACCAGTTACCTGGATGAATTCATGAAAGTTGGGCCTGTGGTATTGTATCAGCGACAGCAGAGAAATCACTAAGCAAAACCTCGCCTTATCTTTGGCTCCTATCTCTCCCATATCTAGTCAGGTTCTGCGTCAGATTCACCAACTGATTCTCACTTGAGAGGTTCAAGTTCTCTTTAGCTCCACAGACCCCACCATCATTCCCATCATTCAGAATAAGCAGTATCCTTCCGCTGTACGATGGCAACGGTCCGACTCATGCACAGCAAATGCACTCCCCACACCATAGCCAAAATAATCATTCCAAAAATGAAGTCAAGGCCTGCCATTCCTCTGTATAAAATCCTTTTGTTGGCTCCCTATTCCCTTCAGGAAAATGCCCAAAATTTTTTTTAGGGTTTTCAAGGTCCTAGTGAACTGGACAATACTTATCTCTCAGCAAAATCTTTTACCATCTACAACCTTACACTCTACCCTTCAGCAAAATGAAACTTTTTCAGTGCCTTGAACACATGACTTCTGGGCTTTCAAACATTCTACTACTTCCTCCTCCAAATACCCTTCCTCCCTCCTCTTCATCTGACCAAAACTCATCCATGCCTATTCTTAGCTGTCATTTCTTTTGGAAGCCTTCCTTTGTGTCCTACACTTTGGTCAGATGCTCCTCTTGAGATTGAATTCTTCTCACGTGATATGTTTGTCATGGGGTTATAATTAACTGTGCATGTTATCTCCTTCAGAACCATAAACTCTTCAACAGAAACACGTCTTGCTTTTTCACCATTCCCTTTGCTGTATCTAGCATAGTTCCTGACATACATTAAACACTCAATGAATATTTCTTGAATGAATTGACTTAATAAGCCATACAAATAAATGGTCAGAGTGGGTGGCCCTAGACTGCTAGATGGCACCAGATTAAGATCACATATTTGCTGTAGATGGGCCACACTGCTTTCTTCCAAAATGAAGTTAACAGAAAATGAGTGTGGGTTCATGACTCAACATCTTTTATGGCTAAATATTACATGGAGGAATGGATAAATTTAGTTCAAATCCAAAAGTTTTAATCCTTGCAAGAAGAATATACAGACATATTATCTTTCCAAGATATTATTCTTTCCTGGACAAGATGGATCTTCTAGCATTTTAACCTGTAAAGCACTTCTACAATTAGGTTTAAGATTTGCTGTTGGTAAAAAGACCCTGTCCAAGGAGACTAACGCACCAAGGTGAAAGAGGGAAAACACTGGTAAGCTTTAAGCACGTTAGGATAATTGGGCCTAACATGTGTAAATTGCTTTCAGATGAAAGGCTCTAAGCAATTGTTAAATTATAAACATTGAAAAAAAATTCTCTGCATTCAATCTAGAGAAGAAAAGGTTTCCATTTGCACAGCAAATTAGATTCAGGTATTTCTGTTGGTCAGCATTTTCTTCTCCTTCTTCTTAAGCAGGGGAAGCTCTTCTGGCTCTCACTGCATCTGATTCAGAGATGGAAGGGAGACTGCGGAAGACTTCGCCTTGCACTTGTCCCACAGCAATTACATTGGAAGGGGTCCTAGACTTGTGGGGTGTGGGATGTGGGATAAATTTGGAGAAAGACCACAATATGTAAACAAAACCTGCCAGTTTTCCAAAATACCTAACCACAAGATTTCACATTTTGGCAGCTTAGAAAGAGTCAAATGTGCTTTATTCTGAGAACAAATTTTATTCTCAGCAGGGAGAATTATGAATTCCAGTTCAAGCAAGCAACTACCAATAACCAAAGTTAAAGGAATTTAAAAATATAGCCTATGTAGTACAACTTAGCAAGCCCATATTGTGAGACAATATTGATCAAGAAACTGAGGACATCAGTGGAATCTTTCGAGTGTGTGTGTATGTTTTCAAAACCCTTTAGGTTAAGAAATCCTACAGAAGGAGATTTATTTCTGAAGACAGATCATTAGCATTAAACTGCTTACTTTAAGTTGACAAAATTTTCTAACTTGCAGCATCCTCAATGGAATGTATTATTTGAATCTTGGATAATATGATTTTTAAGTTTGCAATGTCCCAAAAAGCTTGTGTTTTATGTCACTGTTATATGGCTCATCATATTCCTTAAGATAATCAGAAGTCAAAAGAATAGATTAGCCATTTTAAAGCATTACTATAGTTTTCCAGAATTTCAGTATTGTTGTTAGTCAGAGAAAACAATTGGTTCAAATATCAAATAGCTCTAAAGCTGTACGATATCCGTGCCTGTAGGTCCTATTGGAAGCTCACATTTAAACATGGCTAAGGGCACTGTCCATCTCTGCCTTTTGAAAGGAAATGGTCTACAGGCTCTCTTCCTCAGCAGAGGCCTTCAGAGCTGTCTAACCAAGTCTGCTCAGGTCAGCTGACTTTAGGGATGCTGGTGGCACTGCTTTGATCAGTTTTCAGTCAGAGAAAAGGGTAAGTATGGACTAGGTAGTTCACGGTACCTTTAAGATTCAGAAGTAGGTCCTTGAGAAACTCCCTGAAACAAGCAGAGGGCAGGAGCAATTCCAGTTACTGTCTCAGAAGGAAGTTAGGAAAAATAGATAAGGGTTGAGTTACATAGATTTATTAAAATCCTCTAGTGATTCATTCACTGATTCTTTCATTCATTCAAGAAATATATGCTGAGTACTGACTATCAGCCCTTGTCTGGTATTAACTATGTCTGGCATTGAGGTTACAACAGTGAATGAGAATGAGACATCCTCTACCCTCATGGAACCTCCTGCCTGGCAGGTGTATCATACAGGTGCATTTGTGTGTGTAGATAAAGATAGAGAGATATAAAACTCAGAATTCAAATGACTTCACCTGCTTTTTTGGCAGGAAATCCCAAAGACTTGGAGAGGAAGGAGGGGGCCGTGCTTCCCACCTTCCCTTTATAGAAGTTCATGCGAAATAATCATTCCTTTCCCATCTCCCAGCAGCCAAGACCAGACATGTTCTCTCCCAGAAATTTGAGCTTTGAGAGTGTGTGACAATAGCTCAGAAGCAATTCGAAATTCTTCGGTAATGTTGTCCCAACAGAATTCTGAATCCAGCAGTCTCAGTGGTGAGGTTCTAAACAGACAGGAGCCCTGGCATGGTCTGGCTCTTCTTTCAGCAGCTTAGCCTCAGGCTTCCTGCCAATTTCCCTTCCTGATTTCTCTTCAATCTCATCCTTCTCTCTCCTGTACTTTTTAATGCTTCAGTTCAACAAAGTAGATGTCTGATATTTGCCAGTAGTAGTGACTAGTAGAAAGGGAGCCCTTAAACAAATTAGAGCTGACATTATTAATTAATTCCAATCAGGTAAGTGCTATTAAGGAAAGTTATATTTGTCTTTTGAGTAGCAACCAAGAAGATATTTGGGAAGCCTTAGACCAATGCGACAGATAAGCTAGTGGAAAATGTTCTCTAAAAGAGCCAGGGAATGCTAGATATTACTGCAGGAGAGAAAAGCATGAAGAATCCCTGGGCCCGAGGCAAAGGAAGACTGGGCAACAATGGGATTCAACACAAGACTGCAAAAACCAACCACAGAAAGACCTATGTAGGGTTTTGGCATTCCTAACTATGGTAACCTTTGTTCTTCACAAACAAGAATTCAAGAAAAGCCTCTGAAAAGATGCACATTGTTGCCACAATCTTTATACCAAGTGCTGATAGCCTTGTGTCTCCTTCCTCCACACTAAGATGGCTCAGTGCAGGTCCCATCACTTCTCCTCTGGATGAGCATCCCGGGTTCTGATCTTCTACCCTTCGATCTCTTTTTCTCTTTGTCAGCCAGGGGATCACTCTAAAATACAATGTGATCATGTCAATTCTCTTTCTTAAGTCCTTCAGGGCCACTGCATTGCCCCATCACCTAAAGAAGTGCATGCATGCTTCTTAACAGACATGAAAGTTCTCTCTAATGTGGTCCTGCTGCCTCCCTAGGCTTCCTCCTGCCTCTCACCATCTACGACTTTGCCTTCTAGCAGCATCATACTGGTGATGATTCTCCCAACCTAGCAAAATTCCAGTCAAAAATCAGGCTCTTATATATCTTGAAGTCAATTATGTAGATAATGTTCTCATTAACATCAGTTACTATATCAATGTAACTGCTGGCTTTACTGAGGGACTTGACTTATATAATATGAATTATTAGTGTTTCTTCAAGAATTGTCTCTTCTACCTTCCTCTTTGATAATTTCAATAATCAATATGATCTTCCTAAAAAAATTAAAAGACAGAATTGATGGAGAAAATAGCAAGACAAGAAAAAGAAATATGAGGGAGTAATGTTGCTGTAAAAAAAGATGAGTCACAGATGGAGACATTTGCAGAATGAAGAAGGAAAGAGTAGGAAATGAGGAGGCTTAATTATGGTGCATGATTCAACTGCAGATTAGACTGCTGTATCTTCCTTCCAGTTTTCTTCTAGTTAAGCTATATAAATCTGGCTTCCTGATGTAATCTATTTCTAGTAATGTATATTTGGCCCTGACATGTAATTCCTGTCATGGACCACAGCAACCTGTGAAAGAGAAAAATCCGATTCCTGACAATGTTCAGGGCATGGGAGCCCCTGCCTTAATTCCCGGGGCTGCCCAGGAGATAAGCATGGCAAAGGCCCTGGTGGAGGAGCATGCCTCCAGCCAGTCACAAGTCCCCAAGAGTACCAGCATTTTCCCTCTCTGCACAAACTCCACTGACAGTCCTCCATCTTTAACTGAGAAAGAAGGATTGAAAAGCTAAAAGCAGAGAGTCTTGCTGCTAGATGATCCTGGGTTAACCGCATTCTATCACTTCCCAGTTAGTGTGACCTTGAATACATTGCTAACTTCTCCAAGCCTAGTTTCCTCACATCAGCAATGGGGAAATAATAGTGCCTCACTCACAGGGTTTTCTGATGACAAGTGAGTGTTGATGTATTTGTGACACTCTTAGCACTGTGCCATGAACACAGTGAATATATTCAATAAGTGATACACACTCATTAATTCTTTCCAGCTGAAGGAAATCCATTTTGGCCCATGAGGACTCATTAGATCACGTAACTTGAGGCCTGACACCAATCCCCTCCTTCTGTTTACTTTCTACTGTGTCTTCCAAGTAACCAAGTGTGCAGCAAGCTCCTCTGCCAGGGCCTAGTCACCTTCCTGGGAGACCATGACTCTCTCACTCTCTAACCTGCAGCATCGCTCCTCTCTGGGGCACTGGAATTATCCTGCTACCACACTGGAAGGTCCTTCTCTAGAAGTACACTAGACTCATGGCATGCATCTTCAACTTTTGAGGGTTTGCACACATCTGTGTGTGCTGCTACAGGGCTCATGTGTAGAAGCAAGTACTTAGCCAGTGAGTAAGCCTGACTGATTATTCAGCCTCTACATCTTGATTAGTATTTGTGAATTTAGGGATTCTGGAATGTCTCAAAACGTTTCCTTTGCAAATATCAAGGGTACCATGTATGTAGAGCCCAGGCTTGGAGGGAAAGCTCCTTATGTCAACTAGAAACAGATGTATCTTAACTGAATGCAGCTTGGAGGGTCCTATGTGGGGTTTCCCCAAGTGGATTGTAGAACTAGCACTTTTAGTCACCTCCTCTGTGAAGTCCGCTCTTACTTTTGTTGAATAGTGTTTGCCATTTCTTCCTCCGTGCTTCCATAGCACTGTATGCAGAATCCATTATAACATTTATTTCTTTAGCTGTGGGTCTTCTGGTCAGTTAGGGCTGCTATAACAAATACCATAGACCGAGTTGCTTGTAAACAACAGAAATTTATTCCTCACAGTTCTGGATGCTGGAAGTATGAGATCAGGGTGCCAGCATGGCTAGGTTCTGGTGAGGGCTCTCTTCTGGGTTTCAGACTGCCAGCTTCTCATTTATACTCACATGGGGGAAAGAAAGCAAGAGAGCTCTCTGGGGTCCCTTTTACAAGGGCACTAATTCCATTCATAAAGTTTCCACCTTCATGACCTAATTACCTCTAAAGGACCATTCTCTTAATACCATCACATCGGGAGTTAGCATTTCAACATAGGAATGGGGCAGCGGGACCCGAACATTCAATCAATAATAATCTCCTTAACCACCTTAGTTACTTGAGAATAGAGATTGTTTGTATCTTTGTATCTCTAGTGCTTACTACCACAGTGTTTTGGCATGTGGTTATTTCTCAATCATTTTTTTCCTATAAGAATGAGCCAGGTTGGGCAGGACTCCTTCTGTGCTGGCAGCACTCCAAGTCATATACCTATGGTGGATAATACTTGATAATTTCACTAAACTGAAGGTGGGTAGATTGCCCTGTCACACTTTCAGCTGTGTAGTGTTTTCTTGGGCTCCTTTGCTCTCATGTAAGGGGATTAACCCTGGCTTATCCTAATACACGATCGATTGACATCTCCCAAGGTCTTGGTTTCTCTGGCAAAGGTTTTCCCCAGGTTTCCAGGAGCAAGATGGCCAAAGAGAAACCTCCAAGTCCCTCTACATGAACACCTAATTCTACAACTATCCATGTAGGCAATCATCTTCAGAAGAACCAAAAGTCAGGTGAGCAATCATAGTACCTGGTTTTATCATTATATCAAAGAAAGAGGCACTGAAGAGGGCAGAAAAGACAGTCTTGCATTGCCTATGCCATCCCTCCCCCATCCCCTGGCAGTGCCGCACCAGTGCGCTAAGTGGAGAGAGAATCTGTGTGCCCAGGGGAGGCAGAGTGAGGTGATTTTCAGGCCTTGCGTTGGAACTCAGGGCCATCCTGGCACAGAAGAACACAGCACAGGGCAGAATTCTGCCACTGCCCATGGAGGAAGCATTTACCACCAGCCCAGCCAGAGGCAAATCTTCTGCTGTAAAGCTAAAGTTCTGGCTAGCCCCACCACCACCAGAAAAAGAGCAGGCTGATGCCTGGACTAAATTCATAAGGCAGTCAGACCATAAAGGTTACAATCCTTGGGCAATTCCTGTGGCTATGCTGGCTCAGAACCAGTGGGCTTGGGGTGCATATGACCCAATGAGACACTAGCAGCTATGGCCAAGCCAGTGCCCGTGTCACCCCTCCCCCAACTACAGATAGCACAGCCCAGGGAGTCTTCTTCCACTTGGGGAAAGGAAGGAGAAGAGCTCAGAGGATTTTGTTTTGCAATTTGGGTACCAGCTCAGCCACAGTAAAATAAAGGCCCAAGAAGACTCCTGAGGCCCCTGAGTCCAGGCCTTCACTTATGGATGCGATCGTTGGACTCACCTTTGGTCAGAGGGAAACATGCTGCCTTGAAGCAAAAGACCCAGTCCTCGTAGGATTCACTACGTGCTGACTAAAGAGCCCCTGGGTTTTGAGTAAACATCAGAGATAGCCAGACAACATTCACCACTGGCTTTGGGTGAGCCTGGGCTGGCTGCAGGTGTGACCTGGCACTGGTGGCCATGAGGGAGTGCCCACAACACTCCTCCCACAACCCCAGCAGTCCAGCACAGAGAGTGAGGAAAGAGAGTGAGAGACTTTGCCTGGTAATCCAGGGAATTCTCCTATATCTTACCCAGCCTCACCAAGGCAGTACTACCAAGGATCTGCAAGAGTCACAGCATCACTCAGTTTGCCCGCCCCCCACGCCCCCAGTGCCGATGCAGCTGCTGTGACCAAAGGCTTAGATCACAAGACTCTATTCCCTTTGAGTATGTGGAAAGCCTTCTCAAGAGAGACAGGTTCAAGCAAGCCCACACTGTGAAGATTACAGTAAATGCCTAACTCTTTAATTCCCAAACATCAACGAACATCCACAAGCATCAAGAACATCCAGGAAGACATGACTTCACCAAATGAACTAAATAAGATACCAATTACCAATCTCAGAGTGATGGAGATAGGTGATTTTTCAGAAAAAGAATTCAAAATATCTGTTCTGAAGAAACTCAATGAACTTCAAAATAACACAGAGAAGGAATTCAGAAGCCTACCAGAGAAATTTAATAAAAAGATTAAAATAATAAAGAAAGCAGAAATTTTAGAGCTTAAGAATTCAATTGACAATCTGAAAAATGCATCAGTGTCTCTCAACAGCAGAATTGACCAAGCAGAAGAGAAAATTAGTGAATTTAAAGACAGGCTATTTGAAAATATGCAGCAGAAGAGGGAAAAAGAATAAATAAGAATTAAGTATGCCTACAAGATCTAAAAAGTAGCCTAAAAAGAGCAAATCTAAGAGTTACTGGCCTTAAAGAGGAGGTATAGAGAGAGATTGAAGTAGAAAGTTTATTCAAAGAAATAATAACGGAGAACTTTCCAAACCTAGAGAAAGATACCGATATTCAGGTACAAGAAGGTAGCAGAACACCAAGCAGATTTAACCCAAACAAGCCTAAAAGGCATTTAAGAATCAATCCCCCAAAGGTCACAGGTAAAGAAAATATCCTAACAGAAGTAAGAAAAAAGAGAAAAAAAGCATGTAAAGGAGCTCTGATATATCTGGCAACAGACTTCTCAGTGTAAACCTTACAGGTCAAGAGACAGTGGCATGACATATTCAAAGTGCTGAGGGAAAAAACACCCTTAACTCTAGAATATTGTATACTGCAAACATATCCTTCAAACATGAAGGAGAAATAAAGACTTTTTTAGACAAGCAAAAGCTGAGCGATTTCCTCAAAACCAGACCTGTCCTACAAGTAATGCTAAAAGGAGTTTTTTAATCTGAAAGAAAAGGTTGTTAATGAATAGTAAGAAATCTTCTGAAGGTGTACAACTCACTGGTAACAGTAAGGACACAAATACAGCATATTCTATTGCAGTGTATAAAACCATTTATATCTTGGCTAGGAAGACTAAAAGACAAACCTATCAAAAACAACAAAAACAACTTTTTGAAAGGCAGTATAAAAAGATATGAATGGCAACAACAAAATGTTAAAAAGTGGGAGAGGATGAAGCTAAAGCATAGAGTTTCTGTTAGATTTCTTTTTGATTGTTTGTTTGTTTGTAGGCAGTATTGTCATATGTTTAAAATAATTAGTTATAAAATGTTATCTGCAAGCTTCATGGTAACCCCAAATCAAAAAACTTAACAACAGACACACAAAAAATAAAAAGCAAGAAATTAAAACACACTATCAGAAAAAATCACTTTTAACAAAGGAAGACAGGAAGGAAGTAAAAAACAACCAGAGATCAAATACAACATGGCAATAGTAAGTCCTCACTTATCAATAATAACATTGACTGTGAATGGACTAAACTCGCCGATCAAAAGACATAGAGTGGCTGAATGGATAGAAAAAACAAGAGCCAACTATGTGTTGTCTGCAAGAAACACATTTCACCTATAAAAACACACTCAGACTGAAACAAAGAGATAGAAAAAAATATTCTATGCAAATGGAAGCCAAAAAAGAGCAGGAGTAGCTATACTTCTATCAGGTAAAATAGATTTCAAGACAAAACTGTAAAAAGAGACAAAGAAGGTCATTATATAATGATAAAGGGGTCAATTCAGCAAGAAGACATAGCAATTCTAAATATATATGCACCCAACACTGGAGCACCCAGATATATAAAGCAAAATATTATCAGAGCTAAAGAGAGAGACAAAGTCAAATATAATAATCTTGGAGACCTCAACACTCCACTTTCAGTAGATCATCAAGACAGAAAATCAACAATGAAGCATTGGACTTAATCTGCACTATAGACCAAATGGACTTAATAGATATTTGCAGAACTTTTCATTCAACAGCTCCCGAATTCACATTCTCCTCAGCTCATGGATCATTTTCAAAGATAGATCAGATGTTAGGCCACAAAAGAAGTCTCAAAAAAATTCAAAAAAAATGAAATTATACCAAATATTTTCTCTGTCCACAAAGGAATAAAACTAGAAATCAATAATAAGAGGAAGATTGGAAAATATACAAATACATAGAAATTAGGCCAGGTGCGGTGTTTCACACCTGTAATCCTAGCACTCTGGGAGTCTGAGGCGGGAGGATTGCTTGAGCTCAGGAGTTCAAGACCAGCCTGAGCAAGAGCAAGACCCTGTCTCTACCAAAAATAGAAAGAAATTAGCCAGACAACTAAAAATAGAAAAAATTAGCCAGGCATGGTGGCCCATGCCTGTAGTCCCAGCTACTTGGGAGGCTGAGGCAGGAGGATCATCTGAGCCCAGGAGTTTGAGGTTGCTGTGAGCTAGGCTGATGCCACAGCACTCTGGTCTGGGCAACAGAGCAAGACTCTGTCAAAAAGAGGAAGGAAGGAAGGAAGGAAGGAAGGAAATTAAACAGTATACTCCTGAATGACCAGTGGGTCAATGAAGAGATTAAGAAGGAAATTAAAAATTTCTCAAAACAAATGAAAATGAAAATACAACATAGCAAAACATATGCAATACAGCAAAAAGCAGCAATAAGAGGAAAGTTTATAGCAATAAGCGCTTACATTAAAAAAGTAGAAAAGCTTCAAATAAACAACTTAATGATGCATCTCAAAGAACTAGAAAAGTAAGAGCAAACCAAATCTAAAATTAGTAGAAGAAAATAAATAATAAATATCAGTGCAGAAATAAATGAAATAAAAACAAAAAAATACAAAAATGAAACAAAATGTTGGGTTTTTAAAAAGATAAACAAAATAGATACACCTTTAGCCAGATGAAGAAAAAAAGACAGAAAACTCAAATAAATAAAATCAGAGATGAAAAAGGAGACATTAGAACAGAATCTTCAGAAATTCAAAGGACTGTTAGAGATTACTATGAGCACCTATATTCCAATAAATTGGAAAACTTAGAAGAAATGGACAAATTCCTAGATGCATACAACCTACCAAGATTGAACCAGGAAGAAACCCAAAACCTAAATAAGCCAATAACAAGTATGAGATAGAAACAATAATAAAATGTTTCCCATCAAAGAAAAGTCCAGTACCTGATGACTTCACTGCTGAATTCTTCCAAACATTCAAAGAGGAACTAATACCAATCCTAATTAAACTATTCCATAAAATTGAGGAGGAGGGGATACTCCCAAACTCATCCTATCGAGGCCTGTTTCACCCTGGTACTAAAACCAGGCAAAGACCCATACACGTACACACAAAATAGACCAATATCTCTGATGGACATTGATGCAAAAATCTTCAACAAAATACTAGCAAACCAAATTCAGCAACACATTAAAAAGATTATTCATCATGTTCAAGTGAGATTCGTCCCAGTGATACCAGGATGATTCAGCATACGCAAATCAATCAATGTGATACATCATGCCAACAGAATGAAGGACAGAAACCATCTGATCATTTCAATTGATGCTAAAAAAGCATTTAATAAAATTCAACATCCATTCACGATAAAAACTCTCAAAAAACTAGGTATAGAAGAAACTTACTTGAACAAGTTAAAAGCCTTAGATGACATAACCACAGTGAGTTTCATACTGAATGGGGAAAAACTGAAAGCCTTTCCCTCTAAGATCTATAATAAGACAAGGATGCTTACTTTCACCACCTTTATTCTACATAGTACTGGAAGTTCCAGCTAGGGCAATCAGACAAAAAAAATAAAGGGCATCCTAATTGGAAAGGAATAAGTAAAATTATACTTATTTGTGGTTGGTATAATCTTATATCTATCTAGACAAACCTAAAGACTCCACCCAAAAACTATTAGAATTGTTAAACAAATTCAGTAAAGTTGCAGGGTACAAAATCAGCATACAAAAATCAGTAGTATTTCTATATGCCAACAGTAAACAATCGGACAAAAAAACCAAGAAAGTAATCCCATTTACAATAGCTACAAATAAAATAAAATACCTAGGATTAAGCTTAACCAAAGAAGTGAAAGGTTTCTATACAGAAAACTATAAAACACTGATGAAAGAAGTTGAAGAGTGTACAAAAAAATGGAAAGATATTCCATGCTCATGGATCCTAAGAATCAATATTATTAAAATGCCCATACTACCCAAAGTGATCTACAGATTTAATGCAATCTCCATCAAAATACCAATGACGTTCCTTACAGAAATAGAAAAAATATTCCTAAAATTTATATGGAACCACAAAAGACCCAGAATAGCCAAAGGTTGCCCCCAAGTCATGACCTCCCTATGCATCCTGCTGTTGGTAGATGTCATAGAAATCTAGCAAATGGCCAACCAGCACACTAACTACCAAGACTGCCAGAGCAGGATTTATTAAAAACAAATTCTCAGGCCTGGCAAAGTGGCTCATTCCTGTAATCCTATCACTTTGGGAGCCTGAGGTGGGAGGATTGCTTGAGGCCAGGACTTCCAGACCAACCTGAGCAACAAAGCAAAACCCTGTCTCTACAAAAAGAGAAAAATTAGCTGGATGCGATGGGGCATGCCTGTACTCCTAGCCATTTGGGAGGCTGAGGGAGGAGGATCACTTGAGCCCAGGAGTTTGAGGTTGCAATAAGTTATGATGATGCAACTGCACTCCAGTCTGGGCAACAGAGCAAGAATATGCCTCAAAAAAAAAAAAAATCTCATAAATAGCAATAGCAAATGTGCCATTGTCCTACAGCCTGTCACCTCGTGGGGTAGTAAACAGGGAATTCCAAAAATCTGGGTGCTAGTCTCCAGAAAAGGAAGCTCAAACCTTGGAACTGAGTGGCTGGGAAATACCAGCCCCTCCCTGGCACTATCAGAGGCTGAGATCCAGTAGCCACATAATGGGTGGAACCGTAACTCCAACCCTGACCCCGCAGCCAAGAGCTCATGGTTAGGGAAGCACTCATGCTTTCTGCACGTGGTTTTGGTTTTCTCGATTATAAGTATAGTGCTTATCAGATCCTCCTTCTTCTAGTGCATTATCAAATATGCGATAAGTGTGTAAAATGGTTAGCAGAATGGTCTATAATAGGAAGCGATACTTATTACCTCAATATTTAAAATATTGATTAATAAAGATGGGTTTATAAATGAAAACCGTATAATAGATGTCTGTTTTCCACATTTACTTTATTCTTTAGACCATTCAGGAATTAGCAGGCTGAATGATGGTTGAGATTACAGTGATTTGGAAAACCCAGTTTTGGTTTGGGTTTTCAAGAGTTGCTTGCTGATAAGAATATTTTAACACTGATTTTGTCATTAATCTTTCTAAATTGTTCAAATAATAGATATTGTTCCCTGAGAATGTCTAACCAAACTTCCATTAATTCTCTGCCTACTCTTCAAGAAGAAACCATTCTTTAGATGTCTTAAGAGCACTTAGCAGCAGAAAAAGCTATTCTTTTCCATGTAAGATGTTTGGCATCTTGGAAAAATCTTTCCAAGGCAGAAGCAGAATCTTTTGATTTTTATAGTGAAGACTAATTCTCTTGGTTTTGGTTTTTAATGCAATCCTCCAGCAAAAGGAACCAGGGCTCATTGGAAAACGGACTAATTCTAAGGCTATGGCAGGAAATATACAAGGTAAGCCCAGAGCATCTTGTGGTACCAGAAAATAAGGAAGTGCTCAAAGAATAAAAGGATGAGGACATGTCAAAGAACCCAGGAGCCAACTTGGAAGACCCCTCGATGGCCAACGCGGTGGCAATTAGAGTAACAAAATAAATAATATAATATGGGATGTCCAGCCCAAAATGTAAAATAAATATGTGTCATTTCCTATAAATAATTGATTAAATCAGTAAATGAAAGAGAAGGGGCACGTCTTCTTTCCAGAGGAATTCCAGAGAATATATGTAGCTACTCCCTCCTCCAGGAGATGGAGCTTAGTCACTCCCATCCTACCCTCTGGAGTATGAGTTGGACGTACTGAATCACTTAGCGAACAGAGCATGAAAAGTAAAAAATTAGTTCGGGCTGCTATGACAAGTTACCATAGACCAGCTGGCTTAAAAAACAAACACCAATTTCACACAGTTGTGGAGGCTGGATGTCTAAGGTCAGGGTGCTAGCATGGTCAGGTTGTGGTGAGGGCCCTCTTCCGGGTTGCAGACTGCTTGTGGCAGAAAAAGGCTTAGAGAGCTTTCTGGGGTCTCTTTTACAGAGACACTAATTCCAATCATGAAGTTTCCCCCGTCATGATCTAATCACTTCCCAAAGGCCCACCTTCTAATAGCATCGCATTGGGTGTTAGGATATCAACATATGGATTTAGAGGGTCACAAACATTCAGCTCATAACACGCTCTAATAGCAGTGTTGTGAGAGGGGCACATCCGTGACATTCTCCTCAAAACTCTAAACCCCAGTTTGACCATGATGAGAAATCAGACAAATCCACACTGAAGGATATGCTACAAAACACCCCCTCCCGCAGTTCTCCTCAAAAATGGAAGAAGACATTAAAAACCGGGAAAATCTGAAAAGCTATCAGATCCAAGAGGAGCCTAAGGAGACGTGACTAAATGTAATGTGGTCTCTTGTATGAGTTACTGAAGCAGAAAAACGGACTTTAGGGAAAAACTAGTGAAATCAAATAAAGCGTGGCCTTCACTTAATAGTAATGAACAAATATTGATTCCTTAATTGTAACAAATGTACTATAGTAACGTCAGAGGTTAACAAAGGCGGAAACTGAATGAAGGGTATACAGGAACTCTTTGTACCAGTACCATATTTTCAACTTTTCTGTAGGTCTAAAACTATTGTAAAATAGTTTATTTACATTTTTTAAAAGTAAATGCTACTTGATCGTTTATGTAAAGGTGTTTATAGACACTTGACTGAGAGCAGACGGGAGCACAGCCCCTAACACAAGGCTCGGTATATAGCAAGCAGTCAACAATCTCTATTGAATAAATTTAATAACTATAAAATATTTATATATAATATAAGTTATTTATTTGCAATTAAAAAGAGTTTTAAAAATCTTTAAATGTTAAGGTTATAGGAGAAATTACTCAAAGGAGGAAAAAAAAACAATGTTTTCATTTACTAAAAGTTTCCAAAAGATATTCAAACCAGGGATAATTTAAGGAAAGTTACCGAGGAGGTGGCATATGCAATCAGTTAGCAAGCTGCCCAGCCAAACGGAACATTGCTATAAGGGAAAATGGAGAGGATCTGATTAGAAGTAGGTATGCTTTCTTTTGTGAACTTTAAAAATTGATACCATTTTCTTCTTTGCCTCTTGTTTGTTGTGGTGAGCTCTACTCTTCTTGCTTTCTCTTGTTTTCTTCTCTTTATATATATATATATTTTTTTTCTTGTGCTCTTTCTCACATTTCATTTTTCTTCTTTCTTGCTACTCTGATTATCTTCTGTTTCTCCTTTTCATTTTTTATGATCTGGCAGCCCCGCGCTGAGGGTCGATTCACTTTCATCTGAATTATTCAGCCTCTCGTCTTCTGTTCTCAGGCACCTGACTGGGGCCTTCCCACTGCTTATTAGCATTTTCTCTAGGGACATTTGTGTGCATTTATGATCTACTTTGTGATTCACTCTTCGTATGTTGTCTGTATCTGAAAACAGATGCAGCTCATTGGGCTTGTTAATTCACAAATCTGGAAAATATTGTAGACTTCAGTGGCAGAACTTATTTTTTATGAGTAAAGTGATATAACTTGTCCTCATTTAAAATATATGAGAGCAGAATTATGTAGGAAAAAAATTATCTTGCCAAACATTTTTATCCTTTTCTTTGGAATGCATTTTTTAAGCCTTCGTCAGTTTTCATATCATGTTATTGCCCAAGGAATCACAAAATTTGGTTTCGGCTCTCCTACCTGGGTGACTCTAGGCAAGTCATACGATCCTTTAAGTCCCTGTGTGGCTGGTTGTAATGTGGAAATAATCTATGATAACTTACATGACCAGAGAGACAGTCCATCCCTATTATGGCCAGATGGCCCTTCTAGATATAAAATCTATGATTACAAATTTGAATCATCAGTATTTTAGAGGCAACTTCTATGCATACCTCACTTTGCAAATCCATGAAAAAAAATAAAAATATAAGATATAATCTTTGCCTTCCAGGAATTTTCCATTCGGTTTGGTATGTAAGACACTCACTTAACATAGCTAAAAACATTGTAATGAAGTATATGCTTGAATGTGTGAGTCATATAGATGGTAAGAGCTATGAGATTTGGAAAAGTTAGAGATCACTGAGGGCTGAATTGGTTTCTGAAGATCTTCTGGTTGGGAAACCAGCATGGGAAAAAGCACAAATAATGAAAACTTTGCTCTCAGGTAGAATTTGAGTCAGATACTGGCTCTGTCATATGGTGGCTGTGTGACCTTGGACCAATTACACTTCCCTTACCTTGATGGACATAATGATAAAGTCTTACTTTGTAGCATTTTCACAAGGATTAATTAAGAAGTACTGAGATCGACTAAGAGATTGGTTAACAGAAGAACTGATAAACATGCCGTCTTATTGGAAGTGGAGCATGAAAGGAGAAATCAAAGATACACTAGAGTAGTGTAGATGCTTTTAATGAAAAAGGTGAATCTTAGGCATTCAATTACTAGAAAAGGAGAAGCGTTTGGTCTTAAACATGTTGAGTTTTAGGAGACAATGGCCATCCCAATATGAGTTTGTCTTGAAGAAAGATAATTCTAGGCTTTGGAAGAGGAAGTGAAATTTTCACTTAATCTGAATTCACTTGAAATAAAACAAATATACTTAATAATATTCTCATTTATAAACCAAAAACTCAATCTATCATGTATCTCTGACTCTGAGTATTTACAAATTTTTTCTATTTTCATAGTACCTTCTCTGTCTCTTCTTCTTCCTTCCTTTCTTCTTTCTGGTAGGATTGAAGACATGCTACCCCAAAACATGGCACCTTTGCTTTTGAGGAAACCCCAGAAACAGGAAGGTCACTTTCACCTTCCCATGCTCTTCTCACCTGAAGCAGGTCATAAGAACCTCATTTGAGATGGGTCCTTCCTAACCCAGGGGAAAGAGCATTCTTATCTCTGAAGACAAAGGGATGCAAAGAAGAATCTGAACAAAAGGGACTTGCTAGGTTTAAAACAATTTATCACCCTTTAGATCATGCTTTTTTATCCCACCATATTTCTCCATGACTATCTACTTTTCTTTTATTTAATCAAACCTAGTATAAAAATACAAAGGTATCCATTTCTCTAGGTCTTTATTTCCTTATTAAGATTCCTGTGTCACATAAAACTTAGATTAAATAAATTAGTATGCTTTTCTTTTATTAATCTGTCTTTTGTTGGAGAAATCTGTGCCATGAACCTAGAATGGGTGAGAAAAAGACATTTCTAAACCCCCACTTCCTTTCTTCTTTCCTAAAGAAAGAATATAAAACTTATGAAGGTAAAGACACCTGTCTTACTCCACTGAATCCTTAGCATATAGAGTATTCCCGTGCACATGGTAAGCACTCAATAAATTCCTGTGAATAAAGAAAGAAATAATTTGTTTATTTTTTGATCATTGATTTTTTGACAGACATTTTTACTAAATGTTGGGAATTTCAGCAGGCAGAGAGTATGAGCCACAAGGTCCCAGCTCTCCTGGAACTTACATACAGTGTAAGCGAGGAGACAAGCATGTCACAAGTGAATGCAAAGTTGGCAGCTGGTGTGAAAGAGGAACATGGTCCTGTGAAGACACGGGGTGCCCTACTCTGTGAGATGAGGTAGAAGGGCTGAGAACACTTTAGGCAGAGAAGTAACAGGAGCAAAAGCCCTGCCTTGGGACACAGAATGGCATATTCCAGAAACCGAAACAAAGTCAATGAAACTGAAAAGAGCAGAAAGAGTGTGACTTGAAAAGGCTGAAAAACTAGCTAATCAGGGGACAGATGGAGTGCCTCAGGAAATATGTCACTAATTTTGTACCTTTTCTTAGGGACAAACAGAAGTCACTGATTGTTGTTGTTGGTTTTTTTTTGTTTTTTTTGTTTTTTGAAAAAGAGTTTTGCTCTGTTCCCCGGGCTAGAGTGCCGTGGTGTCAGCCTAGCTCACAGCAACCTCAAACTCCTGGGCTCAAACGATCCTCCTGCCTCAGCCTCCCAAGTAGCTGGGACTACAGGCATGCGCCACGATGTCCGGTTAATTTTTTCTATTTGTAGTAGAGACAGGGTCTCACTCTTGCTCAGGCTGGTCTCAAACTCCTGACCTCAACGATCTTCCCACCTCAGCCTCCCAGAGTGCTAGGATTACAGGTGTGAGTCACCACGCCCAGCCCCACTGAATTGTTTTTAAAAGTAGAGTAGACTCTGGAGCCAGACTGCCC
>CAUYRT010012987.1:0-11315 GCA_963574885.1 Lepilemur ruficaudatus | reverse complement strand
CCTGGCTCACAGCAACCTCAAACTCCTGGGCTTAAGCGATCCTTCTGCCTCAGCCTCCCAAGTAGCTGGGACTACAGACATGTGCCACCATGCCCGGCTAATTTTTTCTATGTATATTTAGTTGGCCAATTTCTTTCTATTATTAGTAGAGACGGGGGTCTCGCTCTTGCTCAGGCTGGTTTCGAACTCCTGGCCTTGAGAAATCCGCCCGCCTTGGCCTCCCAGAGTGCTAGGATTACAGGCGTGAGCCACCACGCCCGGCCTAGAAAGTTATATCTTCTGATATAATTTTCTTTTACCTCCAAATATAATCTATTTTTATAGTGCCATCATAATTTGCCTTCTCTAAAATGGTATTTCCTATGTGAATACATAGAAATATTTACGGAATTTTACTGAAATTTACAAATTATAAAAACATGCCCGCTGTCATAAAAAAGAGACTGAATTATAGCCGAATATTGTCTCTAATAGTACTTTGGCAAAAATGCAGAACCACTTTACAACATAGTGTCAATAAAAACCTGAATTTTTTTATATAAAGGAATTTAATTGTCTACAGCAAGTTTTTTCAGCTTTTTTTGTTTGTTTGTTTTCTGATTTTTTTTACAGTCTTCCTTTAAAGACAGCTGCAACTGGAAACCAAATATTAACATAAGCATGGGAACCAGTCCTGGCTTTATCATTTAATAAATTTACCTATATTTTAAGACTTCTTTTTCCTTGTGAAATGTTGGGCTACATAATCTGCAAAATTATTCTAACTCCACGATTTGATATAACTTCTAAATGATTTGCCTTTTAGTATGAATTATTACTATATATGCTCTTCCCACATTGTCAATATTCTGGAGAAAGGAAGAAAACACTCTTCCCAAATCAAAGAAGTCCTAAAGCCAAGTGTGAGAAATGAGAGTCAGTGAGTATATGCTTACAAACATAAATATCTATCTTTTGAGATTATATAATTATTATGTATATAACATTTCATGCTTTCTAAGTGCTTTAAACCTATTAATTAGTTTTTCCTTGCAAACATGTTATGAATCAACAAATTATAACTCTCCCTACCTTCTAGGATAAGACCCAAATGAAAGGAATAACTGTTTTTTTCAAAATCCAAAGCTGATGCTATGTTATTAACAAGGAATAACTCACAATACTGCTAATCTAGCACCAGCATCATTATCACCAAACACATTATTTTTATTTTATGCTTTTCACAATTACATTTAAGATTTAGTGGCATATGGATACCTCAAAACAACATTAAGTTCTATGCAGGAAAGGAGTTTAGTATCACCATCTGATTTGAGCTCTGCTGCCTCCTGGAATATTGATTTATGCTAAACCAGTTGGCAAGAAAAATCTATACACTAGTTGGTAAAGAAAAAAGAAGTGCAGAATAAACTGATCATTCAGCTAGATTTGCACAGTCAATACAGCTAAAGTTGTGGTAAGAGAAGTGTGAAATCAGAGTTTGCAGTGCAGTGCTCTGATATAAGGTTTAAATGGGAAAAACAAAAACAGAACAGAAATCGGAGTGGGAAAAGGAAATGAAAGAGGCAAAGAAGAAAATTAAAAAATGACAAAATTAGTGGAGCCAAAGAACTTGACAAAGCCATGAAAAAAGCAGGCAAGTCAAGAAAAGCCTCATGAAAGTAAGAAAAAGCCTCAGAAAAGCAGCCCATGTCATTTCTCTGAATGGCTGACATATGATGAAAAACAGCATCATCAACTAATGAAGCTGATTAGATCCTAAGCATATTATTCACAAGCAAATTATTAGAACTTGTGTAATTATCATGAAAACATCAAGCATCATGTACACTTACAATCAAGCCTGGACTATTACAGAAACCAGAGTCATTTGCTACAAAGGAGTTAAAGCCTAACTTTGTGAAGTATGAGCAAAATCCACTTTTCAATCAAGCTTAACTGGTATATTTAGATAGACTCTACTCCAATGGTTTATAATAATATGCTAGCCGTGACTTTCCATATCCTCTGTCAATCCTCAGCACAAAAGTTGCCGCCTCTGTCTTCTAGAAGTCTTCTAGACAGTATAAGCTACTCTTTCTCTTATACAATAAACACTTTTAGCTAACCCTAACCCTAACCCTAACCCTAACCCAGCAAAGCAATTCTCTTTACTTAATAATAATGTAATATAATTTTATTTAGAATTATAGAATATATAATTATTCTAATATGATTACACATCATAAATTTCAATTGCATCTCATTTCATATAATTATTTATTATAATATAATTCTCTTAGTAATTAAATTATATTTATTTACATGTCTGTCCCCTTGATGGACTTTAAATTTCTCAAAGAAACAGTTCATGTGTTTTCATTCACGTATTTCCTTCCCTAACATAGTGCCTATTAAAACACCTGAGATACAATTAACAGCAAATATTATTTAATGAGTGAATGAATAAATGAGTGAATATCCACAGCCTTAACTTCTTGCCTGAATGCTAAGCTATCTTCTGTCCACTGGACATCGCCAGCTGAAGATTAATGGGACTCAACATGTCCAATTCCCTCTATCCTACCCTATTCTCCAGCTTAGTTTAGTAGCATCAACATGAATCAATCAGTATCTCTGTCTTCTCTTCACACTTCACCTACCTCTATACAGAGTTATATAGACTCACAAATTCACTTTTTCCTCAAATACTCTTATCTTCACTTCAAGGCCTGGCTCAAAATCACTTATCTGTTACAACAGTATCATCGTTGTATCACAGTCCAGTTTTGGATTGTGTTTTCCTGTTGAATTGTGAATTCCTTGGTTCTAGAGTCTTTTATTCTTTGTTTTTGAATCCATAGCATATAGTAGTGTCTTGTACATAACTAAAACCTAATAACCATTTCTTAGATTTTTTCTTAAAATTCTACATATCCTAACTCATTTTTCAAATATAATTTTTTTTTTCCAAATTTTAAACCTCTTATTCCACCCTTTTTATGGTGGCAAAAACTGGCAATTAGAGCTAAATAAAGATAAAAATTAGACAAGCTAAATACACAAAATACAGTACATTAACTAACAGTTTCGAACCTTACAGAAAATTTCAGGAGTTTGGTAGTTTTCCACTTGTTTAACTTCAAAAATTAGTTATTTGTTTAACATTAAAATAGTTAAAATATATTCCTCCCCTTTACCTAAAGGATTTTATTCCACTTGCAGTGAAAGAAAAACTATCTAAGAATTCATAGTACTATGTTCAAATTCAAGCATTAACAAAATACTTTTGTACCATTCATCAAATTACGTTTCTAGATAATTTCTCATCTAAAAAGAAGCTACTGGACTCAGTGGTGCTCAAAATTTGTTCGAAAGTTGATTTCATATTTCCATTAAAATTATTCAAAGAACTGAAATGAACATTCCAACTTAACCAACAATCCCCTTCTTCTTCCTGGCACCCCCTGGCGTAGTTCCAAGAAACTTTTAGGTTCCCTAGAGCACACTTTGATGACCACTTCACTCTATGGAGCCTTGTTGGCTCTCCTAGCGTACAATTCCTTGATGTAGACTATGCTCTAAAAGCCAAAGGCATCATATTCCTATAACTCATTTAAATTTTCAACATACATAAAATACACAGCATAAGTTCTGCTTTGACAGAAATCAGAGTGCCATAATTCAACAGAGATAGATGATGCTAATTAGTGTAGTAGACAGTCGCTGACAAGTGCTTTATGGTTTCAAATAATTTTAAAGTTTTCATACATCATATGTATCAATTGTATTTGGCATATTTATTATCTAAATTTCAGTTGAAAAAGTCTTTTTTATTTTATTACAAGAATAATAAGAGAGTTTCAGCTATTTTCCAGTGAAATGAAATAAACTCATTTTAATTTTAAGCTCTTTAGCAAATCTTTGCCTATAAGCAATTAACCTACTAATTACAATGTTTGCCAATTCATTAAAAGGAGGAAGAAAAACAAGTATTCATTGTTATTTCCCATCTTACAGGTAGTAAATAAAAGCAGCAAAGCTTCATTTTTTCATTTTTTAAAATAATTATTTTCAGAATTTTTATTTATTTGTTTATAGGATTTCTCCCAGTCTAGTTATCCATATTATATGACCAAACTCATTTATACTGGATTATGAGGTTTCAGTTTATAACCAAACTAAATTGGCTTCTTGGAAAGTAAATAAGCAGTTAGAGGGGAAAAGGTATCATTTCCAATTAGCCAGACCTCTGCTGGTCCATGTTTAATGTCATAATACAATAAAATAATCTGGCAAATGTTGCTGTTAGGAACTAGCTTCATCAGAAAAGTCAGGAAAAAGCTGTGGTTCTGCATGTCCTCAGCATATACTTGATAATTAAAGCCATATGCCTCAATCGATCTGGAAAGAATATGAATAATACAAGGAGAAACAAAGAAACCAGCTTAGAAACCTGCTGTTCAGGATGGTTTAATGTATAATCCTACCAAAAATTGTGTTTCACCTTTCTAAGATGAAGTTTAAATTTTCTGGAAACAATTCTCATGTTATTTCCTAATAAAATGTTTGCTAAAGCCAGCATAATCAATATTCTATGCTTTAACCTGAGAGTGTAGGAGCCAACGTCATTTAATGAGGCCATTAAACTCTGTGGTTTAGCGAAAACATAAAAAAGGAAAAGAAGACACAGTCTAAGAAATAATTATCAAATTTTCTAACTAGAGCCAGAACTCATTCACATACTTTTAAAAAAAGGCTTCAGAATGCTTTCAACATGTCATACAAATAAGGGTAAATTAATAGAGTAAAAACTGAGTAGATAATTCCAAGGAGACTTGGAATAAGAGTCACTTAGAGTTCATTAAGTAAGTCTTACCAAAAGAGGTTAGACTTAAGCCAGGTTTTGAAAGACAAGACAAAAGTGGAATGAATGGTTGAAAAGCAAAGACAAAATGCAAGCACATGCAACAAGATCCAGAAAGAATGAAAGCTCAAAGTTGGAAATGAGAAAGATAGGTAGCTTAGCTATACTTTCTAGGGTAGAGAAATCCATATGGGAGTTGGCACAATTAAGAAAATTTAAGGCTTGTGACAGGATTCAGGAGAGTTAAATGCCCTTGAAAACATCAGTTTAACAAACCAAACCAAACTGAGTCATTACACATTTTTGAGTAGAGAGAGAAACGTTCCGATGGGAAGGAAAACGACAAAAAACAAGAAACACTAGAGTCTGAGAAGATCTATGTGACAATCAAAATACATTTAAATAGATACCTAATAACTTTATTTGGAAACTGAATCATCCTTAAAATGGAATTATCCCTACAACTGTAAATGTCAGAATATGCAGTTTTTTAATGCTATTTATACTCCAGCTACTTCCAAAACAGATTTTTGAAGGGCACAGATAGAGTAAAATCATAAAAGAGCATTAAAATAGCAAATGAGGATGAACAAGAATATGCGAGGAACACAACTAAGAAAAACTACTGCCTAACACAAAACTGAGCACTAAATTTCTAGCAGCCAAAGGAAGAGGTAAATAAAATAGATTTCTTTCATTTCTTTATTTATTCTACCATGAAGCAAATACTTGTTGGTCACAATGTATGTACAAAATTGTATTTGAATATCAGGAAAACCACTAGCTCCTCAAGAGCTTTTCTTTTCTAGCTTTGCACTCAAAGAGAAATGTGTTGTTTTTATATTTAAATGAAAGATATCAAACACCATAATGAAAGAATGATATCCTTTATAGCAAAATTTCAAAATTCAAATATTCTAGATAGGGCTGTTTCTTAAACATCAATGAAACTTAGGGCAAAATATTTGGTCATACATGTGTAAAACCAGTGCTTTAAAATAAATAAAACTTATTAGGTATGCTCCATTTTGGTCATCTAATGGAAAAATCTGGAAGAATTAATTGTGTAGAAAGTACTTTCCAGGATATCTGCGAAACCCAAATTGACAAGCTGACAACTTTTTCTTTTCTTTTTTCCTATCCCTGCCTCCCTTCCTTCCTCCCTTCCATTTTTTTTTTTTCTTTTTGAGATCTATCCCACCTTATTCTCCAATATATATGGATGGGTTTGTATTTCCTAACCCCATGTCATTGGCCACAGTTGAATGAATCAGACTTGTCCATCAGACTAAAGCTGCCCTGCAAGATATTTTTTTCAAGAGCAGCATTCTGAGACACTTGTATTGAATTTAGGCTATTCCCCTTGAACAGAAGTGAGATAAACTTCAGAGCAGTTTGAAAGCCATCTTCCACTACTGCTTCTCTTTGCACTTAGTGAAATTAATACGATGAGGGTAGAGGGGAGAAGAGGAAGGATAGGGGCAGAAGGATGAGGGACACAGGAGGAAAAAAGAGTTTAGGAAGGAGAGGAGGAAAAGAAAAATGGAAAAAAAGAGGGAGAGGAGAGGAAGAAAAAAGGAGCAAGAGGAGTTAGGAGGAAAAAAAACAGCTGCCTGGTCTTCTATAGCTTTTCTTTATTTTCCAGTTTTATTGAGGAACAAATGATATACAAAAAGTTCAATATAATTAATGTATACAATCTGATGAGTTTGGACATATATGCATGCATTTGTGTTACCATAACCACATTCAAGGTAACAAACATATCTGCCACCTACAACACTTCTCTTGTGTCTGTTTATATAAGATTGGATGTAGTTATCATGCATGTTTTGAACTATATATACATTATTAAATGGTTACATCAAGCTGATTAACAAATACATTATTTCACATAGTTATCATTTTTGTGGTGAGAACAATTGTATCCACTCTCTTTGTATTTTTGAAGACCACAATATACTGTCATCAACTATAGTCAACCATGCTGCACAAGAAATCTCTTTCCTATGTCTTTTCAATTCCTGATTGTTTTCAGGTATTATTGAGGACATGCAGTTTTTGGCCCTTTGGTTATTTTATTCTTTTCACCATTCTATTATTTTAAAGGAGATTCTAAACAGAATAGCCCCATAATCACTTCTTCCACTTTAACACCAATGGCAAGGAGACCAGGAAAATGGCCCGGTCAGGTGAGCAGCACCTCACCAATACAACATTTTAGCCCATCTACATTGCCTCAACGCACTTGGGGTCATGGAAGTAGCAAAGCAAATGGTGTTGTGCCTAGACAGTGGCTCTAGAGATTCTATTCCAGGAGTCTCAAGTGCTACATGACTTAGTCCTCAGACTGGTTTTCTTGTGCTATAATGACTAGGGCCAACTTTAAGATACTTTTTAGTAAGCTCCATTTCACCACTCAACACTCTTGACTTGTTTTTCATTTTTTTCTCACAGGTGTTCATAATCTTATTTATTCCCCTCTTTAAGTGTTTGCTTTTGCTTTGAAAATTTTTAGTTGTCATTAATCAGCAGTTCTCCAAAGTGCCTTCAAGGTCATATTATGAACTCCCAAATTAAAAATATTTTAAGTGTAAATTAAATGATTTAGTAAATACATATTGAACACATTCTATAAGTGATATACCATGCAAGGTACATGAGAATAATTAAAGAGTAAAAATCAACAACAAACTATTTTGTGGTAATTCTTGAAGTGACAATTTAGCTTATAAAAATTCTGTCTACCAGTTTTTCCTGTGATAATCTTAAACTCTGCCCGATCTGATATGTTTTCTATCCCTAAATACAGGCTACAGCTAACTGAACTGGAATGGAATATTCCTTTTTCCATAGACTGTTAAGGGCAAGTTCCATTTTGGCTGAACTCTTGTATCTGATACACGTTCTATTCTTTTCCTCCTCCACTTTCCCTGCAGAAAAAGTCAGGGGAAAAAAAGATAAAATTTAGACTGATATCTCTCTGGATTTTCCTTAATGTAAAAGTAGAAAAAAATCTTTTGAATCTGATTTATTCAATTTATATAGCTAAAACTCTCACTATTCATTTTAAATAGTCATGTATTCACATATAAGCATTTATTCTGATTATTGTTTCCACTCCCTTAAATGTTAACATCTTCATCCAAAGACAGAATCCATTATTTTTCTCCATGAATATTATGCTCTTCAACTATATATATGCAACTGTAAAGATGGGGTTACTCTTGCCTGGAAAGCAAGATATTACAATCTTGACATGGATGAATACTGTGGATATTCAAGGTTACATTATATTTTTGAGCTGAAATCTTCTACAAAGAGAACTGAATATTTTATTTTCTTTGCTTAGGTAGGAGTTACTGCCCTTATCTCCATAGTCTTTCCACTCTCAACTACGGAGTGGAACTTTTCAACACGACAATTTTTATTCCCTGAATCTGCAAAATGGAGGTAATAAAAGCACTTATATGTCACAAGGTTTTTAGGAGGATCTCATAACATATCTCCATGAAAGTACTTGGCAAACTTTGAAGCATCTTTAAAATGATACTTAGCCAACCAATATACTTACATGGAAGACTCCTTTTACCAACATAGTGTTCCTAAGAGCTGTTAGTTAGAAGGTGAAGCTGTATTGACAAGGAGTAACAAAGAGTCCAGAAAGTTCAATACCATTAGTCTCTGTAGTCCTGAAATTCATCAAGAAAAACTATAAAGAAGCCCTGTACTAGACACCAGGGGGAATTGAAACAGGGCTTAGACATTGATTTTCTTTTCCTGGAGTTTATTTTGGGACATAAGACATAAGATATGATTAAAGAGAATAATGTATGACCACTCTTAAATAGTAATGCTCTTGTATAAATACTACAGGATTTAATTTCAGAGCAGATTCATGGAAGTAATACACAAACCTAGACTGTGAAGAGATGGTTGGATTAAAGAAACAAACCAACAAACACCATAGAAAAAGATGGACAACACAGTAAGCACAGAGGATCCTGAATTCACAAAGGGCTAAAGTATGAAAGAAATTCTGGGGAGAAACGAAAGCAGGAAATGCAAGCCTGGAACCCAGATGGTGGCACTGAGGAGGATGCTAAAAGCCCAGCTAATGTTTATTGCTGTCCTAGCTAAAGCACTGGGTCTCAACTACTATTAATGCGTCAGAATCACCTGGAGGACTTGTTAAAGGTTAGATCGCTGGGCTCCACCCCCACATGTTCTCAGTAGGTCTTGCATGGAGGCAGATAATTTGCATTTCTAACAATTCCCAGATGATGCTCCTGCTGGTCCAGGAGCACTATTTTTTTATTTTTATTTTTTTTTTTAGACAGAGTCTCACTCTGTTGCCTGGACTAAAGTGCCGTGGCGTCGGCCTAGCTCACAGCAACCTCAAACTCCTGGGCTCAAGCGATTCTTCTGCCTCAGCCTCCCAAATAGCTGGGACTACAGGCATGCACCACCATGCCCGGCTAATTTTTCTATATATTTTTAGTTGGCCAATTAATTTCTTTCTATGTTTTAGTAGAGACAGGGTCTCGCTCTTGCTCAGGCTGGTTTCAAACTCCTGATCTTGAGTGATCCACCTGCCTTGGCCTCCCAGAGTGCTAGGATTACAGGTGTCAGCACCGCGCCCAGCCCAGGAGCACATCTGAGAACCACTGTCCTTTCAGAAGAATCAAGCTACTGAAAGTTTAAACTGAAATTTAGGATAAACTTAGATTTGAAAAAAATTAGATTTGAAAAAGAAGAATTTGTCACAGAGGAGAGTAGAGGAAAAATAAAAGCAAAAAAGACTAAGAGGAAAATCTGGGTATGAGGTGGTAAGGTCTAAAATAAGGTGATATTAAGTAGGAAAACAAAAAGCCATTTGTTTCCATGTACTTCATACTTCGTGAATCTTCCCTCATGATTTCAACACAGTAAACAGGCAACAAGTATTGTAGTATTTCTACTGGACTGAAAGGTATCTCATCTATTCAGCCCAGTTGGGCTCTAGAGTCAGGGAATAATCTATATGCATTTAGGTCTCTTGGTCACTGTGTCAGAAGCTAGTCACTGGAGCCCAGCACCCCGATTTGAACTTTACGGTTCCTCATTTGCTACAAAGATTAGAAATGGTGTGGCCCTGGAGGAGTTTCCTGCTGCTACGGGAGGCAAAAGCAAACAAGGGAAGTGGAAACTACGGAAGACAATGTGGTGGGAAAATCAGCAGAATTTTGGCAATTAACTGTCAAATGACTGAGTGGTTTGTAGCCTGACAGAAACAGGAAAACCAAGAGGAGACACTGGTTTGGAGGAGATGTGTTACGTTTAGCCTTTATATGTTTAATGGAGTTTCTTCAAAAACAAACAGATGGTGGTGTCTAGTGCAGAGTTGGAGATAAAAGGCCTGAAGGCAGAGATACAGGTTGGATGGGGCTATGCAGATCTATGTGGATCTGTTCATAAATGTTATGTTCAACACTTAAGGCTTTTGTGAAATTAGTGAAGGAGAAAGGGGAGAATGAAAGGAGTTCAAAACAGTTGAGGAAAAATCCTTCCATTAACTTACAAAAACAGAGATGAGGAAAGAGAGCAGTGAGGACTAGAAAGGGGGAATGATTGAAGAGGCTATCAGATTTGGTGATAAGAACAGGACAAGTGAATTTGGGCAACAAAATCTCAGCCAATAGGCAGGGAGAAGAGTGAGTGTGTGTGATGAGTGAATGAAAGGCAAATTCAGTACAATCATTATCCCCATTTTACATCTAAGGAGCTTGGGGCTCAGAAAAGTTTAGTAACTTGGCTTAGATTACACAGAGTGTAAACGGCAGTAAAAGACTCAAACTCCCAGCTGAGTGATGCCACTGTGATACTAAGGATGCTCGTTTCTGTTTACCAAGTGCATAGCTACGGTCATGCAATTGAGAATTGATGTGCACTGTGTAAGACCAAGAGGGAACTGAATGAACATGCTGGAGCTGAGCATATAGCAGTTGGTGTCAAATGGTCACAATACCCAGGAAAATTACATAAATAGACCAACTTACATATTATTTATGTTTATCTGCACATTTTACCGTATTTTGTAATAGAGATGTTTATCTGCACATTTTACCCTATTTTGTACCCTGATTTGTAATAGAGATGATAGGAATTGTGTGTGTCTACACAACAGACCAGTAAGCTGACTACAGGGTAGGGTGACTACCTCCCTTGAAACCAGGAATCTGGCGTGGAAAGTCCTTTGATCACTGGTGAGGAACAAGACAGCTCTAAGGACTCTCACAGTCCTCGAAGATCTGCTGGGTCATCATGCTTAGATCTCGCTGAGAGACAAGAAACATCTTTATCAGAAAGAATACATTCCAAACCAGGGCTCTTCAACAAAGATATTCTCAGGAAAGTTTTTTGGTTTGGGGATGTTTCGGTTTGTGTTTTTTTTTTTTTTTTTTTTTTTTTTTTTATGTTTGGGCCAAAG
>CAUYRT010012986.1:0-33933 GCA_963574885.1 Lepilemur ruficaudatus | reverse complement strand
TAGGCATTGCATCCTGGAGGATGGTACATGGTTTTCACACACTATCATCTCTAAGGGAGTGAATATAATGTATCATCAAAAGCCATCCCAAATAGTCATTAGAGGCCAGGTGCCGTGGCTCACACCTGTAATCCTAGCACTTTGGGAGGCTGAGGCAGGTGGATCATTTGAGCTCAGGAGTTCGAGATCAGCCTGAGCAAGAGCAAGACCCTGTCTCTACCAAAAATAGAAAAAAGTTAGCCGGGCATGGTGGCACATGCCTGTAGTCCCTGCTACTTGGGAAGCTGAGGCAGAAGGATCGCTTGAGCCCAGGAGTTTGAGGTTGCTGTGAGCTAGGCTGATGCCACAGCACTCTAGCCCAGGATACAGAGTGAGACTCTGTCTCAAAAAAAAATCTGGTCACTTCGCTCCTCTGCTCAACACCATTGTGATGGCTTGCTATCACCTCAGAATAAAATCCAAAGTTCTGACCAAGGCTTATCTAAAGTTTCCCCTATGTGCCCCTCCAGCCTCATCACCTACCACTGTCCCCAACAACTTAACTCCACTGCAGCTGCACTACAGATATTCCTATAATTCTTTGAACCCAGCAGGCCCATTGCTACTTCAAGATCTTTGTTCCCTCTGCCTGGAATACTCTTTCTCCCAGGTTGTCACATGGCTAGCTCCTTCAATTCAGGTCGCTGCTCAAATGTCACCTACTTACACAGGCCTTCTTTGACTATCACTAAAATAATCATCCCTACTTTCTGTATTATTTGTCTTACTTTTCTTAACTCCAAGAAAGTGTTGTTTTAAATTTTAAAAAGATTTTGCTATAAAGTTTGTTTAAGTATATGGTATATAATGCATAGGTTATAAAGCACCCTGTGAGTATTCAGAAATAGCTATCAATGGCTGGGTACCATGGCTCATGGCTGTAATCCTAACACTTTGGGAGGCTGAGGCAGGAGGATTGCTTTAGCCCAGGAGTTTGAGACTAGTCTAGGCAACAGCAATACCCTGTCTCTACAAAACATTTTTAAAAATTAGCCAGGTGTGATAATGCATGCTTATAGTCCCAGCTACTCAGGAGGCTGAGGCAGGAGGATCATTTGAGCCCAGGCGTTTGAGGTTACAGTGAGCTACAATGATATCACGGCACTTTAGCCCAGGCAACAGAGTGAGACTCTGTCTTAAAAAAAAAAAGAAAGAAAGAAAAAAGACATAGCTATCAGTAAACACAACAGTTAACAGAATATAAGATCTGAGAATAATCTAAAACAAGGTAGATTTCTCCTAATTTTCAGATTCTCTCTCTCTCTACACACACACACACACACACACACACACAGAATGTACATATATATGTGTCTGTGTATATGTATACACACACACACACACACACACACACACATATATATATAGGGAGAGAGAGGCTAAAAAAAAAATCTATCTAGAAAGAGAGATTGCTTTCTGACACCATTTATAAAGGCAAAAATTACCTGTGGAAAAAGTAAGTCTATGGCTAGACCTGAGTTCAAAATGCAGTTATAAAACTTGACAAGTGACTTAACTTTTATGAGCCTTATCTATAGAATGCAGATAATTATACCTATATCTTAAGGTTTTTGTGAGGCTAACAGGACCTGCCTACGGTTGTGAGTATTCAATAAATGGCTGCCACTATTGGGATTAGTGCACTTACCTGTGACCTGGAAGGGAGCCTGGATGAGACGCTGCTGAACTCCCCTGAGTAGCTCTTCTATTTCCTTCTGTATGTTGCAGACAACTTCTTCCATCAGCCCCACATCAGCTATTCCTTTCCAGAACATCAATGTGTCCTCTGGCACAAGAGGGATAAGACAGAGTATAAACAAGGGATGCTACATAGATACTCAGGCAAATCTCTACAATGTTAAATCCAAAATTATTTCAGTTCAGGATGGCTGGTTAGCTCAGTTGGTTAGAGCATGGTGCTAAAATCATTTCAGTTCAAAAGGATTTCTTGTTGGGTCATTTCTTGGAAAAGGGAAGAAATTTTTGGAATACTAGATGGCTCCCTGAGTTGGTACCTAATTATTTGGCCTCTTCAGCAGCATAGGGGCTTGGGATAATTGCCTTAATTTGTCATATCCTCAATTTTTTATGGCTCTGGCTATAAGAATAGGCATTTTCCTCCAATAAAGATGTTAAATATTAAATAAATATTAAACATTTAATATTGAATATTTAATTAAATTTGAATTTTATTTAAAAATATATATTGATTATAAATATCTTTTAAAATATAATAAATTAAATATTAATTAAAAGATATGCCCCCCAGTTCTATACTTAAGAAAACAAGACAGTTGGATAGGTGGGGCTATATGCTCCCTGAGGGTGGTGGCTCTGGCTTTTCATCTATGTACCTTGTGTTTAGCAATAGTGCCAGCTAAAAATGGTCAATAATAAATATTTAATAAATGAATGGAACATGATGTGAAACCTCTCCTGGTCCCTTCTAAGAATCACCATTAATCACCATCCTCTAAAACTATGGTCCCCAACCCTGAGTGGTGGTCCTCAACCTTCAGTGCTGGTCTGTGGGCTGTTGGCACCCACCACCACCAACCAGCCCTGGCTGTACAGCAGGAGGTGGGTGGCGGGCGGTGGGCAGGCAAGGCTTCATCTGTGTTTGCAGCTGCTCCCCATCACTGGCATCACCGAATGGGCTCTGCCTCCTGCCAGATCAGGTGCCATTGGATGCTCATAGAAGCACGGACCCTACTGTGGACTGTGCACGGGAGGGATCTAGGCTGTGAGCTCCTTGTGAGAGTCTGGTGTTTGCTGATCTGGGGTGGAGCTGGCGTAGTGGTGCTGGCGCTGGGGAGCAACTGCAAGTGTAGATTGTCATTGGCAGAGAGGTTTGACTGCACAATCAATGTGGTGCACTTGGTGGCTGGGAACGACCCCCCTCCACCCCCATCTGTGGAAGGACTGTCTTCATGAACCTGGTTCCTGGTGCCAAAAAGACTGCTGCTTTAAAATACCTCTACCTGATTTTCCCATTTAACATCCTTAGGTGTTGTTTATCTAAGAAATGTGCCAAAGTTAAAGGCAGTTTGATAGGATGAAAAGCATGGACTACATAGAGTCCAACAGCTGATTTCAGCTATGCCACTTATTGGTTGTGTGACCAGTCTTAGGCAAGTTGTGAAATCTTTCTGAATTCCAATTTCTCCCCATGTAAGATGTGACTTTGTAGAGCTGTTGCATGGATTAAAGTAAGATGTTTGTAGCTATGGTTAGTATTTATATACCTGAGAAAAACATAGCCAAAGTAATTAAAAGATCTTCTGTGACCATAAGTCCATAATCATAACTGTAAAAACAGTCACAAAACCATGCAAGATATCTGAGCCCCAAAGAAAAATACCTGAAATTTCCTCTGAGTCCTTCTTCACTCCCTCCTCTGTGGCCATAGTGACAGCAGCAGTGAGAGCCGAGTTCCATTCCAGCCCTGCCTCTTCCATGCTCTCTTCTGAGATGGCAATCTGTGTGATGCTACCTAAAAGCCGTCCAGTAGAGGTGAGACCAGTGAATTTTATGAAAAAGTCATAGCTGTCCTCTATCTCATATTTAAAACTACAGAGACCTCGTTATTTTAACCATTCTAGCCTCTTGGCTAGGGGTCCCTATTTTAAAAACTATACACTTATGTGAGCCAGGACAAACCTTGGATTTTCTAAAGAAAACCTGCATTGAAAAGAAAAATGCTAGGCCAGGTGTGGTGGCTCATGCCTGTAATCCTAACACTCTGGGAGGCTGAGGCGGGTGGATCGCTCAAGGTCAGGAGTTTGAAACCAGCCTGAGCAAGAGCGAGACCCCCTCTCTACTATAAATAGAAAGAAATTAATTGGTCAACTAAAAATATATAGAAAAAATTAGCTGGGCATGGTGGCACATGCCTGTAGTCCCAGCTACTTGGGAGGCTAAGGCAGTAGGATTGCTTGAGCCCAGGAGTTTGAGGTTGCTATGAGCTAGGCTGACGCCACGGCACTCACTGTAGCCCGGGCAATAGAGTGAGACTCTGTCTCAAAAAAAAAAAAAAAAAGAAAAGGAAAATGCTTTCTTCTCAGTCTGAAGAGAAAGTAAAAGATAACTTACAAAATCACAAAAGGGCAATGTTTCCTGAGTAGGTATGTTTTTGAAAGAAACTGAAGGTAGGCATGGTTGCTAGGCTGCCTGTCCCAGACTTATTGAAGATGAGGAAGACTGAAATAATTTAAAAGTTTAGGCCGGGCGCAACAGCCCATGTCTATAATCCCAGCACTTCCGGAGGCTGAGGTGGGAGGACTGCTTGAGGCCTGGAGTTCGAGATCAGCCTGAGCAACATAGGAAGACCCCTGTCGCTACAAAAAATAAAAAAAAATAGCCAGGTGTGGTGGTGCACACCTGTAGTCCCAACTACTCGGGAAGCTGAGGCAGGCGGATGGCTTGAGCCCAGGAATTTGAGGTTGCCATAATCTATGATTGCACCACTGCACTCTAGCCTTGGGGACAGAGAAAACACTGCCTCAAAAAAAAAAAAAGTATGATGGTTTACCAAGAGCCCTACTACAAACACGTTGGATACTAAGTATGTAGAATATCTCAAGTTTCTATAGCTTACTTATCACCCTATGAAGAGAAAGCAAGAGAAATGGAGACCAAAAAAAGCAGATAAGAGATCCATGTATAGCAGATCTACAGAGGGGGGGAAAAAACTCTTTGCTATCAATTGTATATTAAGATTTTAAACAAAGAGAATTGAGAAAAATCAAACTGATTGAAACAGCGATGCAGATAAGTGTAGACTCTACACACTAGAGGATGTCAATAACCAAGCAGAGGAGTAATAGCAAGATGGAAAATAAAGTAAAGGAGTTTGGGTCACATAAGAAGGAAGTACAGTCATCCCTTGGCATACACAGGAGATTGGTTCCAGGACCTCCTGTGTGTAACCAAACCCACGTATGCTCAAGTCCCTAAGTAGGCCACGCAGAACCCGTGGATATGAAAAGTCAACCCTTCTGCACAGGAGCACAGCAGGGTGGGGAAAAAAGGAAAAAAAAGTCAACCCTCAGCCTGGGTTTTACATCTCACAAACACTGTATTCTTTTCTAAAAATGCATTTTTATTTGACAACACTTCATTCTATAAAATATAGTAAGTATTCCCATTAATACTGTATTTTTGATCATATTTGGTTGAAAAAAAGCCATGTGTAAGTGGAATAACATAGTTCAAATCTGTACTGTTCAACTAAATATTAATATATTTTCATAGCATTTTTTTCCTTTCTTTTTTTTTTTTCTTAAGAGATGAGAGATGGGATCTTGCTCCACTGCCCAGACTGGAATGTGGTGACACAATCATAGCTCACTGCAGCCTTGAACTTCTGGGCTTAAGGGATCCTCCTGCCTCAGCGTCCAAGTTGCTGGGACTATCAGCCGCACCACTATGCTGGGCTAATTTTTTAAAAAATTTGTTTTAGAGACGGAGCCTTGCTATGATGCCCAGGCTGGTTGTGAACTCCTGGCCTCAAGTGATCTTCCCACCTCAGCCTCCCAGGTTACTGGGATTACATTTACTTTACTTTTCTTTCTTTTTTTTTTTTTTCTTTTTTTGAAAAGAGTCTTGCTCTGTTGCCTTGGGTAGAGTGCAGTGCAGTGGTGTCATCGTAGGTCACTGCAACCTCAAACTCCTGGGATCAAGCGATCCTCCTGTCCTAGCCTCTTGAGTAGCTGGGACTACAGGCACATGCCACCATGCCTGACCTACATTTACTTTTCAAGTGAAACAGTTAAGTGTCCAAAATTTCAAACTGCCAGATAGTTTATATTTTCCTGAAAGGGATTTAAACTCCAAGAGATTTGGCTTCTACTCACCCACTGGTTACTCACAGAATATTAGGGCTGACCAAAAGAAACCTTATAAGGTCATTTTTAAAGCACAGTGTACTTCCCTAACCCTTTAGATACTTTAGCATTCTTGTGACTCTGTCAGACATATTTATACGTCTTATGACAATAGTTGAGACATATTTTATTCAACTGTGGTAAGTCCCCAGCTGGACTAACTGAATGTTTAGTAATAATCTCACATGTTTATAGCTTTCCTGGATAGGAAAGAGCCCTAGTCCCAAGCTCAACAATACTTAAGTGTGTGCTCATCCTGTTTCATCTGTGTGGCAGTCTCAGTTTGCTAATCTGGAGCTTTTCTAGGCAGAACTCTCTGACCCTTACAGCAGAGTCTCCAGAGTCCAGCCCAGCCTTGATACATTGTCTTTGATACATCTCAGTTTACTGGTTGAAAACCATTCATCATTCTAATCTACCTTCCTGCCTTGTCCACTAGTAAAGCAAAGGATTTTTTTTTTTTTTTTTTTGAGACAGTGTCTCGCACTGTTGCTCGGGTTAGAGTGCCGTGGCATCAGCCTACCTCACAGCAACCTCAAACTCCTAGGCTCAAGCAGTCCTCCTACCTCAGCCTCCCGAGTAGCTGGGACTACAGTCATGCACAACCATGCCCGGCTAATTTTTTCTATATATTTTTAGTTGCCCGGTTAATTTCTTTCTATTTTTAGTAGAGATGGGGTCTTGCTCTTGCTCAGGCTGGTCTCGAACTCCTGAGCTCAAATGATCCACCCGCCTCGGCCTCCCAGAGTGCTAGGATTACAGGTGTGAGCCACCGCACCTGGCCAAGCAAAAGATTTTTTAAACAGTCTAATTCAACCTCAATATGCCAAGTGGCACCAAAGAGAAACTGCTGAATAAGTGCTATAACTACTGAACCATCTTTCTAATGCTTATAATGCATTGTAAGAAAGAAATAAGGAGGGAGGTCTGGCTAATAGGAATCATTTGGAAGAAAACAAAGAGATCTGTTTGCAAAGCATAGAATCCTACTCAAGATTACCATAGCTTACAACAAGACACATAAATGATCATAAGAAATTAAGAAACACCAGGGAGAAATGAGGGGAAAAGCGCTGCTGAAAAACACAGAGGGTTTTCGGGTGGTTTCCTACCCCCTACCATCGGCCGAAGTGGGTGTCTGCACCACACTTGTCTGCTGTCCTGGCACCGGAGCTCTTGCACTGCTGATCAGAAGATCAAATTTGGTGCTTCTGCAGGTATTAGAGCAAACTTTGTCATGTTGGTAAAAGTCAATCTGTCCAGAGTCCATCATTTTCCTATGCAAAGGGAAACAAGAAGTACCAGTTTAGCCTGCACTTCATCTAGAGGGAACCAGGCCTCAGGGACAAATAGGGACAACACTGCTGAGTCTACTCTGTAGATTAGTGAAACCTAATAGTATTAGAAGTCATTAGATTGCAAAACTTCTAATTGGGGCTTTCAATTTTCATTGGTCTTACCCATATTTACCAGTACTCCTCTTCCCTTCCTAGTTTATTCATTATGAGTATTCTCTTCCATTTCCAATTATTACTAAGCTTCAGGTGTATACTCCTGACAATAGCTAAGTTTTCCCTTAGAATCTCATTGAAACGAAACTGAAAAGGGGAAATCCTGACACAATTAAGAAATGCCATAGGGGAATTAGAATTTTATGATGAGATTCTGATGTATTAGTATTCCTAGACCAGCAAGATCTGTTGCCACTTTCAGAGAGACGAAGCTTCAGCAGATATCTTTTCTTAAAAAAAAAAAAAAAAACAATTCATTTTGCCTGGGGAAAAGAAAAAAAAAAGATAAAGAAAAAATTGATTAACAGCTCTCTTAAAAAAAACAAAAAAGGCCGGGCACGGTGGCTCACGCCTGTAATCCTAGCACTCTGGGAGGCTGAGCCGGGAGGATCGCTCAAGGTCAGGAGTTTGAAACCAGCTTGAGCAAGAGCGAGACCCCGTCTCTACTAAAAATAGAAAGAAATTAATTGGCCAACTAAAAATATATAGAAAAAAATTAGCCGGGCATGGTGGTGCATGCCTGTAGTCCCAGCTACTCGGGAGGCTGAGGCAGAAGGATTGCTTGAGCCCAGGAGTTTGAGGTTGATGTGAGCTAGGCTGATGCCACCACACTCTCGCCTGGGCAACAGAGTGAGACTGTGTCTCAAAAATGAAAAAAAAAAAAAAAAAAAAAGAGCAAAGTTGATTATATTAAATCCCCTCTGGAAAATGTCTTTATAACTGGATCCACAGGCCATAGGGTATTTTAATTATAGTAAACTCTATGTTATAATGTCACTTGGCTTTCACTGAAGATTTTTTAGACATTTTGTTTATTTTTCTGGAGACATGGTCCCTGTCACCCAAGCCAGAGTACAGTGGTATCATCATAACTCACTGCAACCTTAAACTCCTGGGCTCAAGTGATTCTCCTGCCTTAGTGTCCTGAATAACTGGGACTATTGGCACACGCCACCATGCCTGGCTAATTTTTCTAATTCTTGTAGAGATGAGGTCTCACTCTTGCTGATATTGATCTTTTTAGGTATTCTGATTCCTTTTTACCTTTGAGGAAAACTGGCATATGCTTGTCTTTCTGGGTAAATAAAACAGGGAAAGAACAACAAAAATGGAAGTTAAAGGTATTCCTCCTCAATTTCATTCAATTACTGATTTATTTATTTTTATTTAATTAATTAATTAATTAATTAATTTTTTTGAGACAGAGTCTCACACTGTTGCCCAGGCTAGAGTGCCATGGCGTCAGCCTAGCTCACAGCATCCTCAAACTCCTGGGCTCAAGCGATCCTTCTGCCTCAGTCTCCCGAGTAGCTGGGACTACAGGCATGCGCCACAATGCCCAGCTAATTTTTTCTATATATTTTTAGTTAGCCAATTAATTTCTTTCTATTTTTAGTAGAGACAGGGTATTGCTCGTGCTCAGGCTGGTCTCAAACTCCTGAGCTCAACCGATCGGCCCACCTCGGCCTCCCAGAGTGTTAGGATTACAGGCGTGTGCCACCATGCCCGGCCCCTGGAACAAATTTTTAAAGAAATATGTTTATGTGTCTCTGACTATAAAAATAACATGTAAGGAAACTATTTAACATTTTCAGCCAGGCACAGTGGTGCACGTCTGTAGTCCTGGCAAATCAGGAGGTTGAAGCAGGAGGATCACTTGAGCTCAGGAGGTGGAGTCTGCAGTGTACTATGGCAGCACTTGTGAATAGCCATTGCACTCCAGCCTGGGCAACACAGCAATAACTTGTCTCACGCCTGTAATCCTAGCACTCTGGGAGGCCGAGGTAGGCAGATCGCTCAAGGTCAGGAGTTCGAAACCAGCCTAAGCAAGAGCGAGACCCCGTCTCTACTAAAAATAGAAAGTTTGAGGTTGCTATGAGGTAGGCAGACGCCACGGCACTCTAGCCCAGGCAACAGAGTGAGATTCTGTCTCAATAAAAAAAAAATTAAAAGAAAAAAAGTTTCTCTCAGTAGGTAAGTGCTCAAGGGAATACTAATACTAATCTTCATAAAGGAAAAACTATAATGGTAAACATACTGGAAAAAAAGGGATGGGAGTTGGATAATACCTTCTGAAGTTTATTTCTGTGTGATGACAAGGATTACATTCACTGTGCCTAACTGTTATTTATCAATAGCATCCTCTACTTTACCAGATTATCTCAGGATTTGTCAGTCAGCCTACCATTCTCCACAGTTGTTATGCTTCCTCAGCACCAGGCTTAGCCCTGCTTCTGCTTGGTGATCTCAAGCAGGACTGTCATCTATTCCTGAACTTGTCTGACCAGAGAGGATCCTACCCAACATCCTGACATCAGAAAAATTTGCCCTAGATGCTGGGAAGAGTTAATTCAATTCTATCTTTCTTCTCTACCAGGGATTTTAAGAAAAAGTTGGTAAAGGTCAAATAACGCATTGATTACTCAAGCCGATCCTTGCAACAAAATAAAAATGTCAACTTAAAGAGAAAAGACTGGAGTCCACCATGATTCAGTGCCCCAAAGTTTGTTGAAAGGTATGTGCCTGACATTAGAGATTACCTGAGCATGATTCCACCCAGACGAATAGCTCTCTTCCAGTCCTTTAGAGTAGACTTGCCAGCGAGATGAACAAAATGCTTGGGACTGATCAACTGATCATTAAACTAAAGAGAAAAGTCCAAAATAGTCCAGTGTAAACTCAGGTAGGCCAAGAGAGAAAATAATGAAATGATAACTCTGTTTGTTATGTTCAAAAAAATACCCTGATGACATCCTAAATCATAGCCTTGTATTATCCAACGTCCTGTCTTATTGTGACAGAGATGATCCTTCTCTGAGCACAGTACCCTTTCCTAGTAAAAAAAAAAACCCAGAACACATGAAGAGGATCAGAGATATTCATCTCTGATTACTGATTAGTATCTAAAATCCATTTATGCCTGGAATCAGGTGGTTGGGTCTAGTGTTGCAAATGCTGTTCAAATAAACTGAAGTAATCTATCCAGACTTAACTATAAGATCCAAGATGTGGTGGAAAAAACAAGTATGGTAGAAACCAACAGCAATGCAGAGCCTCAAAACTCTGTAATCCTATTAATCTAGGATGAGACCGCTGTGGTGACTATTATCTCTGAATATAGTTGTTGCTACCAACAGGGCCAGAATGAGCAATTATTTCCACATTATCCTCTCACAAAATTTATTTCTTTTTACCAATAATGATTTTTAATAAACTCTACCACAATGCACACCAGTGAGAGGCAATTTACGTACATTATCTCATTTAATCTAGCAGCCTTACAGTGTGTATATATGTGATTATTCCTATTTTAACATACCAGGCTCTGAAATATTAAATAGCTTGCTCAAATTCACCCAGCCAGACAGGACTCCTTGCATCCATTCACTGAGCAAATATTTATTGATCACCAATATATGCCAAGCATCATTCTATGTACTTGGGGAGAAGGGATACATTAGGCGAACAAAACAGACAAACTGCCTGCCCTTGTATAGCCTATATTCTAGTGAGACTTAAATCCAGGTAAATTTTACTCCAATGTCCTTATTTGTCCTACTGTGACACAATAGAACAACAGCCGCAAAAATCCAAAAACACTGATGTATTGGAAGAAAAAAAGGAGGCACTGAAACCATACCCTGTGAAAATAAGGAGTCTCAAAATAGGCTTCAGCAAAGAAATAACAATTACCTTGACACACTTCACATTTATTCCTGGACATACAAACTTCTTCCAGAGGAGGATGGCTTTACTCTCCCCACAAGTTATGGGGTAAGCAATTTCCATATCCTCATTTGCTTCTATAGTGCTTGCATCTGAAAATGGAAAAAATATCAGTTATTTATTGAACGACTCTTCCCTAAAGCTTAAATTCAAAATTTCTAGTTTCCTGATTCGTGTGAAGGGCTAACGGTTCACTCTTGCTGGTATTGTTTAGAAATCCTCTGGAAGAAGTTTGGCATAACAGCTATCTGTTACCAAACTCCCACTATGTACCAGACACTATACTATATACTTTTACATGCTTCATCTTATTTAGTAAGGCAGTGAGTGAGTGTCTCCTAGGTTTTACATATATGGGCCTCAGAAAGATGAAGTAACTTTCTCAAGGACAGGCAGCTAAAAAGTGGGAGAGTAGGATTCAAACTCAGGTTTGTTTCATGTCAAAGTTTCATTCCACTGAGTGCCTTCTAGTCAATACCTCATTAGTCATCATTCTAATGATAGGGATCAGCCTAGAGGCTCAGATTTCTTTGTGGGATTTTGATAGATGAAAAATATTTTTAGTTACCCTAGCAAACGGATGTTAAACAACCAACTGACAGCTTAGTCATCTCAGACATCTTAGTCTGAGGTGTCTCCAGATGTACCCCCATCAAATCAAGCGCTGCAGTATTGGTAGGGCACGTTAGGAGTGGGGAAGAACAAGGCACAGAAGGCAAGAAAACTCAACCAAGGAAGCTAAGGTCAAAGGTACTAGAATAATAAAAAAACTTACCAATCCCTTCTTCAATTTTGTGTATCGTGTGAGTTTCTACTGCTACAACTGCCGTGTTATTCTCCGACCCAGCTTCATAAATCCTGTTGTAAAAGTGTCCATCGATAAACAAACTACATAAATCATGAAAAAATTAATATTCACAGCATGGGGTCAAGAAATTTGTTTTAAACTATCTCAAAAGGAATAAAATAGATATACTATATAACTCTACATTTGTGCTTTGACTGGTTCCCCATCGTATTTAAACTCCAAGCTGTCCAGGACTGCTTAGCAGCTACCACCACAGAAATGAATCAACACCTTTCTTCACTTCAAAGAAAAGTAATTCTTGCTACTGTGTTTACACCACCACTTGCTACAGTATTACACCAGAATTTCCCTTTATAACCTTAAATGCTCATGACATAGTGTTGTTTCAAGTACACGACTAAGTCATATTATAGAATTATCCTGACAAGACTAAAAAGAAATACCAGCAGATAGTTCAAGATAGGAATAACCATGTTGACCATAAAAATCGATATCCAGCCGGGCGCAGTGGCTCACGCCTGTAATCCTAGCACTCTGGGAGGCCGAGGCAGGCGGATGGATCGCTCAAGGTCAGGAGTTCGAAACCAGCATGAGCAAGAGCAAGACCCCGTCTCTACTAAAAATAGAAAGAAATTAATTGGCCAACTAAAAATACATAGAAAAAAATTAGCCAGGCATGGTGGCGCATGACTGTAGACCCAGCTACTTGGGAGGCCAAGGCAGAAGGATCGCTTAAGCCCAGGAGTTTGAGGTTGCTGTGAGCTAGGCTGACGCCACAGCACTCTAGCCTGGGCAACAAAGTGAGACTCTGTCTCAAAAAAAAAAAAAAAAAATTGATATCCCTTGGAATCTATACATTTGGACCTTTTAAAAGCAATTTAGCATTTTTTAAGGTAGCATAACCGAAGAGTTGACATGAGCAAAGCCTAGTGGAAAAAAAGTAAAAGAGAAACTATACCCAAAATAACTAGCAATAACTAGAGGCATCACTTAGTGAAGGTTTATATAATGCAGATCACTCTAAAATGTCTATATTTATGGGCTCAGATAACCTAATGATACAATGACGTCCTTTGTTTAATTTCTATAATAAACCTAATGTGTTAATTATTGCACCTTGTTATTTAAAAGTCTGAATAATCTCCTTTGCATCAATGACAATCCACCTCCATGGTGACACCTCTAGCAAAGACTTCCCTTCTGAATTTCATACCAGGACACAGCTAACTGCTAAATGAATAAATACATCCGGATGTCCCATAGGACTCTGTGGAATTCATTATGTCTAAAATAACTAACAAGTTCTCTTCCCTTTCCCACCCTTGAAACTACTCTTATTCTTATACTTTGCACCCTTGTCAATGGCATCATCTAGTACACTGTAAACAGAAATCTGACCCCAGACAGAAATCTGGGAATTACACTAGAATTCTCCCTTTTCTTCCTCCTAAACTCCTACACGGTCACCGAATCCTGCCAGATGCATCTCTTTAACACCAGCCATCCTCCCAGTTTCTATCTTCACTGTTACTGCCTTTATTCAGGCCGCATAATCTCTACTCTGGACTAGTCTCTTTGCACCTAACTGATCTTCTATACTCCCACCAGAGTGATCATGTTAACGCCCTCCTTAAAATATAAAATACTTCAAACACCCTCTCTCTCCTCACTGTTAAAATAAGCCCCAGATCCTTCATACGATATTTAAGCCTCTTCAAAATCTAGTCCCTGGTTTTAACTCTCCCTAAGCCCCACCTTAAAATCCAAGCCCCAGCATCACCAAACTATTTGTGGCTCTCAAAAGTGCAATCTTGTTTTACACCTTTTATCTTTGCTCTTACTTCTCCTTCTTCCTAGAACATTCTTCTGCATCTTTTTGTCTTTTACTAAGAAGCCTCTATGTTGCTTTTCCTTCCAGTCCCTTCGGTATAATCACTCACTTCCTCCTTTGTGACTGAACTGTACTTGTCACAATATCTATAACACTTAATACTATACACTCGTTTATCTGTCTGTTTCCCCTTGGGCATAGCTTAAGAGGTCCCTAAGAGCAGAGATTATGTCTTACTCATTTATCCAATTTTGTATGCCCCACACATAGTTTACTGGCTAGAACATGGCAGAGCACCCAATAAATGGCTGTTCAATGAATGAGGATTGTGATAAACATGAGAAACCATTGCTTCAAATAAATTAGTAAACTCATTCTTGAGAGCTTGTTTGGAGGTTCTAGCAGCAGAGGGCAGCTACTCATATACCCTTGATCGAAAACAGGTCCTGCTCCAGCAGGGAAGGTCGTCCTCTTCCACCGAGTGGGCAGCTTCAGGAGGGACGCAAAAGGAGCGGTGAGGGAGGAACAGAACACCCACCTAGCCAGCCAGATCAGCCAAATCAACCCTGGCGATCAATGGGGTGACAGATGTCGCAGCCAGATCACCCTCATATCCACAAACTCATTCTTAATTGAACAATATGTGAAAAATCCAGGCCGGGCGCAGTGGCTCTCACCTATAATCCTAGCACTCTGGGAGGCCGAGGAAGCGGGATCACACGCGCTCAGAAGGTTGAGACCAGCCTGAGCAAGACCAAGAACCCGTCTCTACTAAAAATAGAAAAATTAGCCAGGCACAGTGGCGAGTGCCTGTAGTCCCAGCTATTAGGAGGCTGAGGCAGGAGGATTGCCTGAGCCCAGGAGTTTGAGGTTGTGAGCTATGATGACATTACTACACCCTAGCCTGGGTGACAGAGTGAGACTCTCTTAAAAAAAAAAAAGTGAAAAAATCCCTTAAAAGAATAAATCCTCATGTATACATAATTTTAAAAATCAGTAAATTGCACTTGAGGGTGGAAAGTAGAGGACATAGTCTATATTTTTATGAGTAAAAAAGATCTTATCAGGTTCCACAGACCCACTCAATTTTGTTAAAAAATAAAAGAAACAAAAATCTTATCAGGGAAAAATTATCTAAAATAACTCAAGACAGTGATGAATTTAGATTAATTCTCTATACCTACGATAGCTAGAGACAAAAGTCATAAAATATGTTCAAACTGTTAAGGCATTATAAGATACTGACATGCCTTATGAATCATCAAAGGAAGATAAAATTAGGTTTACTAGAGATTTATTTTATTTTTTTTTTAATTTTTTTAAATTTAAGCATATTACAGGGGTACAAATGTTAAGGCTACACATATTGCCCTTGCCCAACCCGAGTCACAGCTTCAAGTGTGTCCATCCCCCAAATGGTACACACTGCACCCATTAGGTGTATATGTACCAACCCCTCCTCCCCTCTCCCATTTGCCTGACACCCGATAAATGTTATTACTATGTGTGCACTTAAGTGCTGATCAGTTAAGTTCTTTTTATCCATAATGTTAAGGAAAGGTATTCTGATTAACTGAATGTCAGATTAAGAAATAAGGATTCTTGGCCGGGAGTGGTGGCTCACGCCTGTAATCCTAGCACTCTGGGAGGCTGAGGCGGGAGGATAGCTCAAGGTCAGGAGTTCGAGACCAGCCTGAGCAAGAGCGAGACCCCGTCTATACTACAAATAGAAAGAAATTAATTGGCCAACTAAAAATATATATAGAAAAAAATTAGCCGGGCATGGTGGCGCATGCCTGTAGTCTCAGCTACTTGGGAGGCTGAGGCAGAAGGATTGCTTGAGCCCAGGAGTTTGAGGATGCTGAGAGCTAGGCTGATGCCACCACACTCTAGCCTGGGCAACAGTGTGTGACTCTGTCTCAAAAAAAAAAAGAAAAAGAAATAAGGATTCTTGGGCCAGTCGCAGTGGCTCATGCCTATAATCCTAGCACTTCAGTAGCCTGAGGCGGGAGTATCGCTTGAGCCTAGGAGTTTGAGACCAGCTTGGGCAACAAGGCAAGACCCTATCTCTATAAAAAATTAAAAACTTAGCTGGGTGTAGTGATGTGCACCTGTACTCCTAGCTCCTTAGGAAGCTAAGGCAGGAGGATCCCTTGAGTCCAGGAGTTGGAGGTTACAGTGAGCTATGATCATGCCACTGTACTCCAGCCTGAGTGACAGAGCAAGAACTTGCTTCAAAAAAAAAAAAAAACAAAACCTAAAAAAAAATTAAAAACAAAAAAAGAATTAAGGATTCTCAGAAAATGAGATGATTATTACATAAACTAAGGAATACTCTACTTCTGAAAGAATTAATAATCTTCCAAAGACCTTACAATTTCTACTAGGGAGGAATAGGGAATGCAAGGGGAAAAGGGCCACTACTCCTCAAACTGAACCATTCTACTACATTTGGACTGAATTTCCTCTACAGAAGAAGAATGAAATCAGATAGCAGACTGAGCAAACTTATGTAGCACTAAAATCCTGATCATATTATATTTAAAACTCTATTATGGGCCGGGCGCGGTGGCTCACGCCTGTAATCCTAGCACTCTGGGAGGCTGAGGTGGGCAGATTGCCCAGGAGTTTGAAACTAGCCTGAGCAAGAGTGAGACCCCTTCTCAGGTCAGGAGTTCGAAACTAGCCTGAGCAAGAGTGAGACCCCTTCTCTATTAAAAATAGAAAGAAATTAATTGGCCAACTAAAAATACGTAGAAAATATTAGCCAGGCATGGTGGCACATGCCTGTAGTCCCAGCTGCTTGGGAGGCTGAGGCAGAGGGATTGTTTGAGCCCAAGAGTTTGCGGCTGCTGTGAGCTAGGCTCACGCCATGGCACTCACTCTAGCCCGGGCAACAGAATGAGACTCTGTCTCAAAAAAAATAAATAAATAAAAATAAAAATAAAAAAATAGATAATCTTAGCACTCTGGGAGGCCGAGGCAGGAGGATCACTTGAGCTCAGGAGTTCGAGACTAGTCTGAGCAAGAGTGAGAATTCATCTCTACTAAAAATAGTCGGGAAGCTGAGGCAGGAGGTTTGCTTGAGCCCAGGAGTTTGAGGTTGCTATGAGCTAGGCTGATGCTATAGCACTCACCCGCGCAAGAGAGTGAGACTCTGTCCCAAAAAAAAAAAATAAATAGAATAAAATAATATATAATAATCCACCATGACCAAGTGGGCTTTATCCCAGGGATGCAAGGATGGTTCAACATACTTAAATCAATAAATGTAATTCACATAAACAGAAGCAAAAACAAAGACCCTATGATCATCTCAATAGATGCAGAAAAAGCATTCGACAAAATTCAGCACACCTTCATGATAAAAACCCTCAACAAAGAAGGCACAGAAAGAACATATCTCAAAATTATAAGAGCTATATATGACAAACCCACAGCCAACATCATACTGAATGGGGAAAAGTTGAAAGTATTCCAACTAAAAACTGGAACAAAACAATGGTGCCCACTGTCACCACTTCAATTCAATATAGTACTAGAAGTCCTAGCCAGAGCAATCAATCAAGAGAAAGAATAAAGGGTATCCAAGTTGGGAAAGAGGTCAAACTATTGCTTTTTGATGATGATATGATCTTATATCTAGAAAGCCCCAAATACTCCAGCAAGAAACTCCTGGAATTGATAAATTCAGCAAATTCTCAGGTTACAAAATCAATGTACACAAATCAGTAGCATTCCTATACACCAGTAACAGTCAAGCTGAGAGTCAAATTAAAGACTCAGTACCATTCGCAATAGCTACAAAGAAAATAAAATACCAAGGAATATAATGAACCTAGGAGTTGAAAGATCTCTACAAAGAGAACTATGAAACAATGAGGAAAGAAATCGCAGATGACACAAGCAAATAGAAAAACATACTATGCTCATGGATCAGTAGAATCAAAATTGTTAAAATGTCCACACTATCCAAAGTGATTTACATATTCAATGTAATTCCCATCAAAATACCAATGTCATATTTCACAGATCAAGGAAAAAAAATACTACACTTTGTTTGGAACCAGAAAAGAGCCCGAATAGCCAAAGCAATCTTAAGTAAAAAGAACAAATCTGGCGGCATCCCATCACCAGACTTCAAACTATACTACAAGGCTATAGTAACCAAAACAGCACAGTATTGGCACAAAAATAGAGAAACAGACCAATGGAACAGAACAGAGAATCCAGACATAAATCCAACTGATCTTTGACAAAGAAGAGAACAGTATACACTGGGGAAAAGAAGCCTTATTCAATAAATGGTGCTGGGAAAACTGGACAGCCACATGAAGAATGAAACAGGATCCATATCTCTCATTAATTACTCACAAAAATTAATTCAAGATGGATAAAAGACTTAAATGTAAGGCATGAAACCATAAGAATTCTAGAAGATGGGCCGGGCGCAGTGGCTCATGCCTGTAATCCTAGCTCTCTGGGAGGCCGAGGCGGGAGGATCACTCAAGGTCAGGAGTTCGAAACTAGCCTGAGCAAGAGTGAGACCCCATCTCTACTAAAAATAGAAAGACATTAATTGGCTAACTAAAAATATATAGAAAAAATTAGCCAGGCATGGTGGCGCATGCTTGTAGTCCCAGCTACTCGGGAGGCTGAGGCAGTAGGATTGCTCGAGCCCAGGAGTTTGAGGTTGCTGTGAGCTACACTGATGCCACGGCACTCTAGCCCAGGCAACAGAGCAAGACTCTATCTAGAAGAAAATGTAGGAAAAACTCTTCTAGATATTGGCCTAGGCAAAGAATTTATGAAAAAGACCCCCACAGCAATCACAGCAACAACAAAAATAAATAAATAGAACTTGATTAAATTAAAAAGCTACTGCACAGCTAAGGAAATATCAACACAGCAATAGACAACCTACACAATGGGAGGAAGTATTCGCAAGTTATCCATCTGATAAAGGATAAAGGATATCCATCTAATAACCAGAACCTACAAAGAACTCAAACAAATCAGCAAGAAAAAAGCAAACAGTCCCATTAAAAAGCGGGCAAAAGACATGAACAGAAGCTTTTCAAAAGATACACAAATGGCCAATAAACATATGAAAAAATGCTCAATGTCACTAATCATCAGGGAAATGCAAATTAAAACCACCGTGAGATATCATCTTACCTCCGTTAGAATGGCTTTTAATTTTTATTTTTTTGAGACAGAATCTCACTCTGTTGCCCAGGCCAGAGTGCCGTGGTGTCAGCCTAGTTCACAGCAACCTCAAACTCTTGGGCTCAAGCGATCCTCCCGCCTCACTCAGCCTCTGGAGTAGCTGGGGCTACAGGCAGGCGCCACCATGCCCGAATATTTTATATATATATATATATATATATATATTTTTTTTTTTTTTTTTTTTTTAGTTGTCCAGCTAATTTTTTTCTATTTTTTTAGTAGAGACAGGGTCTCGCTCTTGCTCAGGCTGGTCTCAAACTCCTGAGCTCAAACGATCCTCCCGCCTCAGCCTCCCAGAGTGCTAGCATTACAGGCGTGAGCCACCGTGCCTGGCCTCTATAATTTTTATTTATCCTTTTAGATCCTTCTCTTTTTATGAGACAGGGTCCCACTCTGTCACCTAGGCTGGAGCGCAGTGGCTCGATCACATCTCACTGTAGCCTCAAACTCCTGGGCTCAAGCATAAAACCCCTTTTTAAATCTTATCTCTTCTTTCAAATTCATACTCATCTCTGAACACCAAAACACTTCCTGACCATGTCACTCAGCACATCTTACATTTTGCCATGTAAATGACCTCCTTATTTACATATATGTATTTTTGGTTTTTACAACTAGACTGCAAGCACCATGATGGTGGGAACCATGTGCTATATTTCTTCCAACACCTTCATAATATTATAGTAGGTAGTTGATATATATTTTTTGATAGACTACACTTGCTAATTTGCCCATCCATGAGCATTCAGAGAACTTATTGTATCAATACTTTTGTATCTGCCTTGCCTGATCTCCTCCGACCCTAACTATACCATCTTTTGGTAAACCATGTATGGAGGCCCTGTAACTGGTGCAGATAAATAAGATGAGGGAGCCGTGTAATTTTCTCTCAAGGAGATTCCAGTGGAGAAGAAAAAGAGATATGAGGAAACAAATAACTGTTGTAATAAGTATTAAAATATTGAATATAGCACATAATACAGTATATTAAAGAGAAAAAAACTTAACCAGCTCTGGCTGATGTCAAATGTTCCATTGTGCTAAGCAACCACAAAGTTTTGATTTCCCCACCCTTTAAACCTCCCAAAATATTTCAGAATATCCAAATCTCTAGTCACTTACCCTTGTTGCACAGGCTGTAACTGCAAGATCACTTGGGTTTTAGTATCTTCAGGGTTCTCCCCTTCATTTCCTTCAGTGGGTACCACAACCACATCCCCCACTGGGACACTCACTTCTGCATTAGCCATCTTTCACATCAAGTCAGATAGCTGAGGCTGCTGTCAGGAACAAGAAGCATCAGTAACTTTATCTGGGTTGAAAAGATGGCAACCACAGGAAAAGAATGCCAAGATAAGACTACCAATTCCAAGAGCACCCTGGAGATCATGGGCCTCTGAAAGGGATGGGAACTATGAGGAGGGGCTGACACAGGCTCTGATCTTTCCAGATATGCCTCAGTACTCATTTACTATTGTAGGTTTTCTTAGAATGTGTGACTCATCCAGTGTTCTGGAGCCAGCAGCTCCTGAGAACCGATTATGCATATCCCTTCTCAACTCCAAGTTTAGTGACATCAAGTTGGTAGCTTGATATCAGTGATGCTGGGGGTATATAGACCATAGAAATTGATAAGCACTACCAATCAGAGTATTTTACTTTTATGGAGAGCTGGTTTACAGGACACCACTAGTTCTCTCCCAAACAGTAAGCTCCTGGAAAATAGGAATCATATCTATTTTCTGCATAACCAGCCATTACAAAGGACCTCATCAAGCCCTTTGTCCTTTGTAAATACTTAACTAAGTATCTGCTGACTAACTAAACTGAGCTGCATGGGAAGGGGAGGATGACTTATATTGTGTAGTTGTTTAAATGCTGAATTCAACTGTATGACCTCTAGGAACTTCTTAATACCTCTTTGCCTCAGACTGAATGGAGCTATGATCTTGCCCAACATCTCCCTTGCAGAGCTACTGAGGAAACCAGTGTCCAGCACCATGTGCTCCTTAACTCTAAAGTAACTCCAAGCATTTTCCCAATCTTAATGAAAACTCAGAGGACCCCAGGATATTCTGCAGCTGTCAGTCCTCACAGTTGAAATGAGAGAGTCACTTAAGTATAGGTAAGAGCACTGTATTTATATAAATACGTGAGTATGTGAAGATGACTAGGGCTGTGCCTGGACAGAAAAGGCACACAATGGATGCAAGTCTGAGTACATAACTGGTAGTCAGAAGACTTAATCCACATCTCAGCTCTCTCACAGCATTTATTTGCCTATAATACACACACTTAAGCATGGTACTCACACTTTCTTTATTGCCCCAAAATAATTTTCCAGTCTTTTTTTTTATTTTTCATTTTCATTTTTTTAGAGACAGAGTCTCACTGTGTCACCCCAGCTGGAGTGCAGTGGTGTGTGTCATCATAGCTCACTGCAGCCTCAAACTTCTGAGTTCAAGCAATCCTCCCACTTCAGCCTCCTGAGTAGCTAGGACTACAGGCACATGCCACCATACCCGGTTGTTTGTTTGTTTTTTTTCCCTAGGGACAGGGTCTTGCTATGTTTCCCAGGCTGGTCTTGAACTCCTGGGCTCAAGTAATCCTCCTGCCTTGGCCACTGCATCCAGCTAACCTTTGTTATTCCCTAAGCCTGAAATGTCCTTCTTCCTCATCTCCTCCTCCCGTCACACCCAGTTCAAAGCCCATGCCTCCACAGAGCCACTGCCAAACCATTTTCTTTTCTGTGTTCCCCTAACACATGGTTTGTAGCTCTCTCCTGTTTTTACACACCCCGTGCCCTGTATTGCAGTTAATTGAACATTTATCTCCACAACTCCACTACACTCTCGGCGAGGAGGTGCTGTGTCTTATTTTTTTTTCCTCTTTTTTTTTAATTTTAATTTCATTTTTCTTTTTTTTCCCCCAACATGAACTTTGACTAAACTATGTCTTATTTAAAAATCTTTTTGCCTCCCACGGCCCTGCTCATCTTAGGCAATGATATATGTTGGTTCATTTAATTTTTGTTTGTGTATGACCTAGTTAAAATTCTTCATATCTGCCTCCTATTTCTGTACTTTATGATTCTCACATTTAAACTCTTTTCCTGAATTCTATACCCTCTAATCCAACAGTCTCTAAAATGTCTTGCAGGCACATTAAACTGGACTCTCGTTCCCCCTCAAACCTGCTCCTATGTGTCCTGTCTCAGAAAATGGTGCTATCCTCCACCCATTTTCTCAAGCCAGAAACTAGAGTTATTTTTGACTCCTCTTTTTTTTTCTTTTCTCCATTTGTTTTTTTTTTTTTTTTTTTTTTTTTATAAAGAGTCTCACTCTGGCACCCTGGGTAGAGTGCAGTGGTCTCGAACTCTTGGACTCAAGCAGTCCTCCTGCCTCAGCCTCCCAAGTAGCTGGGACTATAGGTGCGCACCAGCACGCCCAGCTAATTTTTCTATTTTTTGTAGTGACAAGGTCTTGCCCTTGCTCAGGCTGGTCTGGAACTCCTGGCCTTAAGTGATCCTGCTGCCTCAACCTCCCAGAATGCTAGGATTACAGGCATGAGCCACTACACTAGTCTTTTTCTTTTCTTTGAAATCCAATCAACCACCAAATCCTATCCATTTTATCACCTATATATCTCTTTTAATTATCCTCCCATTTTCCATCTGTGTTGCCACCACCATGTTCTGGGCCACCACACTCTACTGCCTGTATTTTTGCAGCTGCTTCTCATCAGTATCCTGATCTCTGATCTTGCTCTCCTCCAATTCATTCTCCACTAGCAGCCAAAGTGATCCTACTAAAAGCCATAGGCCATTTCCTCACTTAAAACTCCTTTAGTGGGTTCCTGTTGCTATTAAATGTGGTTGTGTTAAGGTGTGCAAACATCTTAACTTGGCTTGCAAAATCCTCCCAAAAGTCCCCTGCCCACCCTGCTAGCTTCATTTCTCAGAGATCTTTTTCTCACACTGTGGGCTTCTGTCATTACATTTTTTCCAATTTCTTAGACATACCATATTTCCTCACCTGAGCCTTCACACTTGTTTCCTCTACCTGGAATTTTCTTTCTCTTCCCTTTTAGCTAGTCCCTAACCTTTCTATGACTTATTTAAAACATCACTTCCTTAGGGAGACTTTCTGTGACTTCCTTCACTAGGTTTGAGCTTGTGTTCTTACTATCTCAGCATCATGCAGTGATCCTGTGACAACCACTATTTCGCTTTGTTGATCTCTTCCCCTCAGAAGGTACATCCTGGGAAAGCAAGGACTGCTTTTCTTATTCAGCAGCTCCCCCATACATAGAACAGCGGCCAGGACATAGGAGTATAATAAGTGGTTTTCAAATATCAGACTTCTATCTACAAAACTGCTTACCTAAAACTTTCTAAAGAAATCTGGCACACAGCAGCTATGTGATACATTTTTGTTCAATGAATGACTCATCTTCCCTGAAAAGACTTCTAGAACTTTCTGCCTTCCTATCATAGGGGTTATAAATTTGCATAGGCAGCTATGCTAAGCTACGCAGCTTATGGCTTATCACTGTGGCCAGTTCCACAAATATATACTGAGTCTCTACTCCACAACAGGCATAGAGTTAGGCTTCTCGGATATAAGGATGAACAATACCTGCTCTTAAGAAACTATAGAAAGGAAAGAGATGCATGACACTATCGTATACTACAGGGAAAAAGGAATTGCGAGGTATTACAGTACACAATATGAACTTCTACTACTTAAAAATTTAAAACTAGAAAAAAAGAAAAAGAAAATCAATGGACTGGTTCAGCTGGCTTGTCAGCAGTAGAACCAAAACAGTTAGGACTCTTGATTCTAGAAAAGGCCAAAAAAGGATATGATAAAGCATACAAATGCCATCAAATCCTAGAATAATTGAACCAATAAATATCTTCAAAATTTGAACTATAAAAATGTAGGGTTGGCCGGGCATGGTGGCTCACGCCTGTAATGCTAGCATTCTGGGAGGCTGAGGTGGGAGGATGGCTCAAGGTCAGGAGTTCGAAACCAGCCTGAGCAAGAGCAAGACCACATCTCTGCTAAAAAAAAATAGAAAGAAATTAGCTGGACAACTAAAAGATACATAGAAAAAATTAGCTAGGCATGGTGGCACATGCCTGTAGTCCCAGCTTCTTGGAAGGCTGAGAGAGGAGGATCTCTTGAGCCCAGGAGTTTTGAGATTGCTGTGAGCTAGGCTGACGCCACAGCACTCTAGCCCAGACAACAGAGTGAGACTCTTATCTCAAAAAAAAAAAAAAAATGTAGGGTGAGTCAAAATATAATCACAGCTAACCTTTATGGACACTGATTAATTGTCAAGCACTGTTCTGTTATTAGTTCATTATTTAAATATTTAATTAATCTAAAAGATGTAATACTTTAGCAAGTAGCAATTTTATGGAATTTATTACTCCAAAAAGGTGCTTTAATTTTTTAAAAATTACAAGTTGAGTATCCCTTATCCAAAATGCTTGAGACAAGAAGTGTTTTGAATTTTGTAATTTTTTTTTCAAATTTTGGAATATTTGCATATACATAATGAGATATCTTGGGGATGGGACCAAGTCTAAACAGAAAATTCATTTATGTTTTATATATACCTTCCATATAGCCTGAAGTAATTTTATACAATATTTTAAATAATGTGCATGAAACATTTGTGTTAAGTACTGTGTGTGGAATTTTCCACATGTGGCATGTCAGCAATCAAAACTTCAGATTTTGAAGCATTTTGGATTTCAGATTTTCAGATTAGGGATGCTCAACCTATAATAGCTTAGGCAAATTAATGGGTGATGGAATGGTTATAGAAGCACAATTAGAATGATGCTTCTAATTTCAATCTCTACCCTAAGGTTGAGTCCCTTCTACAACATCTCAATAAGTGGTTGACTAACTTCTTGATTGATACTTTCCTCAATAAGAACTCGTATTTTACTCCTTACCCCTCCCACTCCTTAGAACCCAAGAAAAATGCTCTTGTTGATTCTTTAGCCTTCTGAGTTTATCAGAGAGGATAATTATAACCATCACAATATGTCTCTCAGTGTCAGAGACACAGGTCTGATTCAACATGCAACTCTTACTCACATTCTTTACAGAAGCAAGTTTGGGTTGAGCATTCTAACTACCATATTCCTTGCAAGTAACCTGAAACCAGCTCTATGGACTACACTGGCTAAAGGCAAGGCCATCTCTTTGAGCTGAGTGTAAAGTGAAAAGTAGCTCTTATTTATAGCAACAAAAACTCCAGAGGCTTGATGATTGAGTTAATTCTTTGAGTATTTCATAGGAGAGGCCTTAAGAGTATTCATTGTGGAATCACACAACACTCTTTATAATTCTAAGTGAACACACATAAAGGGAATATGTCAAATTTATATGAAAAGCTTAAGAATTATTTTGTAGTTATTTTCAAAGACAAAAAAAGACACCTTGAAACTAAGCATATCACTGCCCACATAAGCTATCAGAAAACAAATGCTATCTGATTTACTCTAAATTAAATTCATTTGTGTGTGTCCTGAAAACCCAATGTCTAAAATATGGCAAGATGCTATGTTTGAAGTAAACACAAGTGTCACATGATTGCAGGGACACTGGAACTGGTAGTCGAAGAGGAATAATGCCAGGTATTCTGAAATTTTCTAACCCAAAATGTATTTATTTATTCCACACTCTAACTTTTATAGACCATTTTCTTAAGAAATTTCCAAGTTAAAACTTTATTACTTGAAGCCAAAACTCCTTGATTTCACCCACTTCTTTATTCTTTCTCATTTAGATGATCCAGAGTGCTACCAGATATAATGAAGCCAACAAGTAAATTACACAGAAACACTGTGAGGGAAATATCCAGAGTAAGTGAGGTTCTGGATAAGTCATAGATTGGAGACTACTATGTAGATGTTTGAGGAAGCAATAGGGTAAGAGTTCTTTGGAGAGTCATCTCACTAGAGTTCAGGGGACTTCTGCTTAAGGCAAGATCAAAATAAGGCCCCAATTAACCCAATAAAGATGAGAAGTTATTCAATGTGCTTGCTGAAGTAAACATGAAAGAAAAAGTCATCATTCAAGTCAGTAGACATTAAACAGACATACTTGGTATAAAATTTAAGACCGTCAAACCACTTAATGAAAAAGTCCCCCAAATGCACTTTGGTAATATTAGCAGGGTTAAGGAGGAAAACCCCATTTCCTGGTTCTCCTAGATACCAATCAAGGACTCTTTTGTATGTGCTGGGAAGTGATTTTGAGATTTCCCTCATCTGGAGAGAATGTAGGGTTCCTTGTGCTCCTTGGATAGCCAAGCCTTCCAGTGATCCCTAGGCCAAGGCTTGCCTCGCCTTAGTCTGGTGGATAACTCCAAGACTTTCAGGTAAGATTCTGCCCCTCTCTCTCCTGGCCCTGAAGTAGATGACACCTGGCCAATTTCCCTGTCATTTCAGAAACCAGTACCCCCTAAGCTACTTCCCTCAATTATTTTCTCTCCCTCTCTCAAAAAGATAGATTTCCCCGTCCCCTGACAAAACGGATTACCCCGTTCTCTACCTATATATCAGGAAGTACTCACAATCATCTTCATCCCCTCAAATTTAGACCTTTCTCAGTCCTATTTCGGGAGTTTCTAGGAGTCTTCGTATCACCCCCTTAATCTATGGGAAGCCCGGGCCTGCTCACTTTCCCTTGGAGCTTCTCTTCCTTGTTTCCCTGGCCTTTGGAAAAGAACCTGTTTCTTCTCCCCTGGACTGAATGGCCGAGGCCATAAACGCGCCCCTCGGGTGAAGCTTGGACTCTCCTCTTCTCAGCAGAACCCACTCTCTGCTCTTGCTCCCCGACCGAGGTTCCGAAGGTCTCCCCTCCCGGGCGGGCATCCGGGCTTCCCTCACCTATCGCCCCCTCCCCCGGGGCGGGCCCCAGGTCTCTATCCATCTAAAGGCCCGGTGCTGCGCAGGCCCCGCCTTTGGGGATGCCCCAGGCTCCCCGGACCCCTCGCCGGGGTCCTGGGCGCCCGAGCCTCTCAGGCCGGAGGCGCTCAGGTCCCTCCTGGCCCCTCGGCCGCGTACTTCCGGGCCCCTCGGTCCAGGGGCGCCGTGGCCCCCCCAGTGCCGGCCTCGCCGGTCCCCACCGCCTCGGCCTGGGGCCCGAGCCCCGGCGGCGCGGCCGGCTACGCTGGGGGCGGCCCGGCTGCTCGGGCGGACCCAGCGGCAGCGTCCCCCCACCCCCCCCGCGGCGCCGCGACGTCCGCTCGCTCCCCGGCGGCGGCGGCGGCACGCACAGGGCGTGGGGAGGCGCCCGCGGAGGCAGCAGCCCCCCGCCCCCTGCGCGCCCGCCCGCCCTCGCCGGCCGCCGCGCGGCCCCCGCGCCCGCCCCCCCGCCCCCACCCCACCCCGCGCCCGAGCGCCCACCCCTCCCCCTCCTCACCGTCTCCGTCGGGCGGGCGGGCGGCGAGCGGCCAGGGCGGGCGGGCGACGGAGCATGCGCAGAGGCCGCCACGGCTGCTACCGCCACCGCCGTCGCCAGGCCGGGCTTCAACACTTCCGGCCGCCGCCACCGGCGAGCTGGCGCCTTAAAGGGGACGCGTCCTTATTGCCGGCCCCGCGGAGGATTAACCTAGGAGGAGGGATTTGGCTCTTCACCTGAGCAGGGGGGTTCTGCCCTTGAAAATCAGTGTTGCAAAGGTCGCTGGGGACCCCAGTAACTCTTCTTACCCCATTTCATGGATGAGGAAAATAAGGCCTAAATTAAGGAATCACCTCATCCACAATCAGGGACCAAGCCAGTTTTCTCGACTGCTCTGGAGGACTCTGCTCCTTTTACATCCCTAAATCCTGTTGTATGAAGCCTACATCTTATCAGACCTTCGAGTTACGATCCATCTATCAATCTGGCGTCAGAAGATTTGCTTCAGTATAGATCAGTAACTGGGTCACAAGTCCCTGAGCAAGCCCCTTATGTTCTCTGATCCATGCCTGTTCGCCAAGCCTTTTCTGCTTGAGAAGTTCTGGGTTCCAAGCTTTGACGTCCCTGTTGGAAGTTTAACAACTCTGGGGGAGTTACCTGACAGCTCTAACCCTTTATTTCCCACAAGGCTTAATGTTGTGAGTGTTAAAAGAGGGGATTACATAGGTCGAACAAGGTGGCTCATGCCTATAATCCTAGTACGTTGGGAGGCTGAGGCGGGAGTATCACTTGAGGCAAGGAATTTGAGACCAGCCAGAGTAAAAGCAAGACTCCACCTCTACAACAAATACAAACATTAGCTGGGCGTGGTGGCATGCACCTGTAGTCCCAGCTACTTGGGAGGCTGAGGAGGGAGGATCGCTTGAGCTCAAGGAGTTTGAGGCTGCAATGAGCTATGCTGACACCACTGCACTCCAGCCTGGGTGACAGAGTGGACCCTGTCTCAAAAAAAAAAAAAAAAAAAGAGGTAATACATGAGAAGGGCTTGGGTAAGTTCCTGGGGCCAGTAATAGTCATTAAGGAGCATTAGACCTTTCTAGTGTTCACCTCGGCAGCACATAAAATAAAATTGGGATGATACAGAGAATATTAGCAAAAAAAAAAAAGAAACCTTTCTGTGGCCAGGCCTTGGCGAAGATAGGTTTGTTTTTTGTTTTTGTTTTTTTTTTTTAGAGACAGGTGGAGTGCAGTGGCATGATCACAGCTCGCTGCAGCCTCAAACTCCCTGGGCTCCAGCAATCCTCCCTGCCTCAGCCTCCCGGGTAGGTAGGACTTCAGGCATGCACCACCATGCCTGGCTTATTTTTTTTAATTTTTTGTAGAGATGGGGTCTTGCTCTGTTGCCCAGGCTGGTCTCAAACTCCTGGCCTCAAGTGATCCTCCCACTTCTCAAGTAGCTGGGTCTACAGGCGTGCCACTGCACTGGGCCAAAGATGATTTTGTCTTATATAAACCTCACAATAACCCTATAAGTAGGTTCTTTTCACTCCCATTTTATAGATAAAAAATGGGGGGCCAGGAGAAGCTAACTGATCCCGCAAATTCGTATAACCTCTAAATGGTATAGCCAAAATTTAAACTTCAGGTCCTTCCTTCTCCAGAGTGCATGGTTATAACCACAAAGATAGTTGCTATTGTTATTAAGAACAAATGAGGTGCTGGGTATGCAGGTATTTTTTCAGGGGGAGAAAGAATTGCTTCCACATTTGCCTCCTCCTGTGAGTTACATGTCTGCTCTCCATCCTCTCTGGAGACATGAAGCAGTAAGAGGAAGTTTTGCAAGTTCTTGATTCAAGGACAGATGAGGAAGCCCAAGCATCAAATAATAGAATTGGATTGAGGGGTCAGACCACCTGAATTCTAGACTTGGCTTTAGCAGGTAGGGGATCTTGACCAAGTCACACCTCCCTTAAGCCTTGATTCCCTCATCTGTAAAATAGAGATGATTATCCCAACATGTGTGCCCACCTTTCAGGGCTGTTACCTGGATCAAATAAGGAGACCCATGTTAGCACCTGTTCTTAATGATCAAGAACTTACACATAAGCAGATAATTTTGAATCTGAAGGGGGCTTTTCATGACTGGACTCGACCAATGTGAACTGGTGTGAACATCTATATCTTTTGATTATGCAGCATACACTTATTGAACACTTACTAAAATCCTGTCCCTGCTTTCCAGAAGCTCTTGGTCCACTTTCTTTGAGACAGAATTGTAAACAAATACAGGACAGGCCAGTATGGTGGCTCACACCTAAAATCCCAGCACTTTGGCAGGCAGCGACGGGAGGATAGCTTGAGGCCAGGAGTTCGGAACCAACCTGGGCAACATAGACCCTGTCTCTACAAAAAAATTAAAAAATTATCTGTGCATAGTGGGACACGCCTATAGTCCTAGCTACTCAGCAGGACTGAGGTGGGAGGATCACTTGAGCCTAGGAGTTGGAGGTTGCAGTGAGCTATGATCAGGCCACTGCACTCCAGCCTGGGCAACAGAGTGAGACCTGTCTCTAAAAATAAATAGATATTTAGAGGACACTACAGTACAGTGTGATGAGTTTATCCTAGAGAAATAAACAAAACACTGAAAAAGCACAAAAAAACTCTCCCTAAAGGATTCCTGAAAGGCTTCCCAGTGGAGGGAGCATTTGAGCCAGGACTCAGAGGATGAATAGGAGTTCATCAAAGAGAAAAGTGGGGAAGAGCATTCCAAAAAGAATAACATGTGCAAAGACAAAGAAGTAGGAAGTGATGGGAGGGAGACGGGGCTGAAAAGGGAGGCTAGCACCAGATGGCTGCCATAAGGAGCTATCTTACAGACATAGGGACCCGAGGGGGTTTTGAAGTCCTCTCCAACTGCACTAACACCCAGCTCCAGCCCACAGGACGTGTCTGCACCACTGCAGAAATTTTCTAGTGCTCAGCAGCCCCAGCCACCCCACCCACAGATGATATCCCCCCTGAACACCCTAGGGTGAGTAATCTTTTAAAGAGAGAAAGTCAAATTATGCTACTTCCCTGTTAAAAACCCTTTAATAACCTCCCATTGCACTTAGAATAAAACTCAGACCCCTCACCAGAACCACCATGCATGATCTCCTTGCTATTCTCCTCTCCTCTGCCCCTCACTCACTGTGCTTCAGACACCCTGGGCTCCTTTGTGTGCCTGGACTCTCTCTCAGGGCCTTGTCACTGGCTCTTCCCCCTACATGGATAGCTTCTCCCTCAGGTCTTCAGAGCTCAGTCTCATCCTTCAGTCCTCACAGGCCTTCCCTGGCTCCCTTAAAGTAGGATCCCCAGCCACGTTCTTCTCTATCTTTGCTGCCTCTGCTTCCATGAGGGCCCGGTGATGTTCCTTGAGGGACTATGTCAAGACAAAGACAACATGTGAGGGAGCTCCCTCCCCATGCCCTGGTTACTTTCTCTTACACCCCCCTGCTTATCTGCATAGCAAGTCCCACTATTTGGAATCCCCTGTATTCTGTATTTACCTATTTTATGTCAATCTTTTCCCCACACAGTATTTGGAGCAGAGTTTGGTGCACAGCAAGTGACAAGTATTTGTTGCTAGAATAAATGAATGATCAAAAAAAATTGTAAGATACAGAACCAGAGAGGAGAAAGACCAGAAAAAGGAAACTGTGGGGTGACTGCTGTTAGGGCTGATACTACAAAAAACTGAAGAAAAAGCCTCTGACCTCCCCTCAACCCCAGCAGCCCACAACCATTTCTCAATTCTCTGTCTCTCCCAAAGCACAGAACAAAGTTCTCTGAAGTTCCTTGATCTGCCTAAAGTCTGGACTCTCCAAAGAAGAAAATATTACCTTTGGCCCCTTCCCTGAGTTTTCATGAACTGAACTCATATTGCAGGAAAAAAAGACTAAAGTCTGTCACCAAACCTGGACAGACTTTTGTCACAAACCATTGTCTGCTCTGCAGGCCCAACAGATTTTGTCCCAGGCCATTATATGTTCTTCAAGCCCATTATATTCCCCTAAAAATCATTTACTACCCCAATAAGGTCATCCATACTTCCCCATCTCCCTTTCCTCTGAGAAGAAGGGTATAGAACTATCTGTACCTCATTGGGATATTGGGTAATCATTCACCTATGATTCCCCTGTGTTATGCAAGTTAAAATAAATTTGTATGCCTTTTCTCCAATTAATCTGCCTTTTGTGAGTTGGTTTTTCATAGGGCAAAGGGCAAGTTTTTCCCTTCGTCCCTACATTGTTATGATCAACCAGGCGAGAGAGCGTGAGGACCTCATATAGGACAAAGCCGAGCACAGCAGCGGTGAGTTTTGGGCCAGGGTGAAAAATGACAGAGGAGTGTCCTGCACATTTGGTGCAGAAGTGGTTACAAAATTTCTCCATAAACCTGATTTGAATCTTAAATGTTACAAATCCCAATTAGGCAGTGTCAAATGACATTTTTTTGTTTGCTTTGTGATCATACCCCTTGGAGATGTTAGGGGTCTTGTGGCATTTGGCTTCTTTTCTCTGCAGGCTTTAAAAATCTGAAAAGAACATCAGCAGTGAGCCCCTGTGCTCCAGACACAGCTCCAAACTGGGGCCAACAGGCATTAGTAACCAACCGGATGTGGGGGGTGAGGGAGAGAAAGGGACAAGGATGACCCCAAGTGAAGGAACAAAGCAGGAAGAGTTGGTTGGGGACTGAGGGAAAGCAGAAACAGTGGCCAGTTTGGTCTTTTTGAGTCTTGGGTGCTTGTGGGGAATCCAGATGAAGGTGTCCACAGGAAGGTGTATTGACTCATCTCAGAAGAAAGGCCAGGGCTAGAACTTGGGACCTGTCATGTAGATGGGGTCACCTGGGAAGAGTGTCCAGAGAGGGAGGGACCAGAGGCCTAAGCCTGGGGAGCACCAAGACTGGAGGAACCTGCAGAGAGCAACCATGAGTGGTTGGAAACGTTGGGTCCCTCCCACAGAGCAGGGAGGGAGCTTCCACAAGGAGGGGATGACATCAAGGACATCAGGTACTGCAGAGAGCCCAGGAAAGGAAAAAGGAGAAGACACCGGTGACTGAGAAGTCACCACTGATCCTCCCAGGGTGGTGTCACCTCCATAGTAGGGCAGGAGGCCAGATTGTGGAAGATAAGAGAGAAGTACAGAAATAGCCAGTGGAGACAACGCAATTTTTTTTACAGAAAGGAGGAATTAGACATAAGGCAATGAGATGATTGTCTTAGGACGAAAGTCATGTAAAGACTTTTCTTTTTCATTTTTTTTCACTTCATTGTTTTCCCTGTAATTATAGGTTCGCTGTAGAAAATTGCAAAGTGAAAAAAGGGTAAAGAAGCAGAATGGAAACAAACCCTTCCCTTCAGCATCTGGCATATTTCCTTCCAATCTTTCTTCTATATACTTTTTTTTTTTTTACTTTGCCTTAATTATCTTCATTACACAATTCTATGTTTTTGGTTTTTTTCTTTACTGAATACTGTTTCTTAAGCATTGAAGAGAATTTTTCTCTCTCTCTCTTTTTTTTTTAATAGGACAGGTCCTTGAGTACCCAGTCTGGTTCTACCCTCCACTCTAGCCTTCTTGGGGCCTCCCTGATTTATGACCAGACAATATGGTGTAGGAGATGATTCTTTTCATTTGGGTACATAAAAAAGCTGAACAGCAGAAAGGCCAAAAATAACCCTGGGGGCAGCTGGCAGGGTTGGGAGAAGCCTCAGTGTGGGATGTTCAAGGCACCTAGGGGAAGATTTCAGACGTGAGCTGCACACAGGCCCTCATTGGGGTAACCAGTTTGGAAGCAGCAGGAAAGGAGGGGCAGTGTTGGCCAGGCCTGCCAAGAGCTTGCTAGCTGCCGGGCACTGCTCTAAAACCTTAGATGTATCTGACCTCACAAATCCTGTTGCTAACACTGATTAACATGAGAGGTTAAGCAACTTTCCCAAGTTCACACATCTCCTTAGTGGCTGGGTCGGATTTGAACATAAGCAATTGCCCTCCAGGGCCCACGCTCCTAACTACCCCTCCACTGTGGAACTCCCATCCCTGGCTGCACAGAGAATCACTTGAGGGGATTTTATAAAATACCTGCTCTGCCCCATCCTGCTTCCTTCCCTTCCTTCCCAAACCAGCTATCCATCTCAAGAATGCCCCCTCATAGGCCAGGCGCAGTGGCTCACGCCTGTAATCCTAGCACTCTGGGAGGCCCAGGCGGGAGGATTGCTCAAGGTCAGGAGTTCGAAACCAGCCTGAGCAAGAGCGAGACCCCGTCTCTACTAAAAATAGAAATTAATTGGCCAACTAAAAAAAATATATAAAAAAAAATTAGCCGGGCATGGTGGTGCATGCCTGTAGTCCCAGCTACTTGGGAGGCTGAGGCAGAAGGATTGCTTGAGCCCAGGAGTTTGAGGTTGCTGTGAGCTAGGCTGACGCCA
>CAUYRT010012982.1:0-63869 GCA_963574885.1 Lepilemur ruficaudatus | reverse complement strand
AAGTAGTCCATAGAGTACATACATAGTGCTCCAACTGTATCTACGTACAACCAACACTCCATTTTAAGTGTACAATTAAATGATTTTCAGTGAATTTACCGAGGTGTACAGTTAATCACATGAATCAGTTTTTGAGGAATTCATTTCCCCTTCATTTCTGATTTATATCATCTTCCTTCTGCTTGAAGAACTTTTAAAAATGTTTCTTCTAGGACAGATTGCTGGCAATGGATTACTTCGGTTTTTATTTGAGAACGTTTTTATTTTCTCCTTCACTTTTGAAGGGTAATTTTGCTGGGTATAGAATTCTAGGTTGGTGTTTTTTTTGTCCCCCTTTCAACACTTTAAACATTTCACTCCATTCTCTTCCTGCTTGCATAGTTTTTGTCAAGAAGTCTACTGTAAGTCTCAACCTTGTTCCTGTATAAGTAAGGTATTCCCTACATTCCTCCCCAGCCCTGGCTTCTCTCGAGATTTTTCTCTGTTTTTGGTTTTCTGTAGTTTGAATAGGATGTGTCTAGGTGTGTTTTGTTTTTGTTTATTTTGGTATTTATTCTGCTTGGTGTTCTCTATGCTTCCTGGATCTGTGGTTTGGAAAGTTGTGGCCATTATTATTAATATTTCAAATACATCTGCTCCACTGCTCCATTTTCTCTTTCTTCTCCTTCTGGCATTCTAATGATGCATATGCTACACTTTTTTATATTGTACCACAGTTTTTGGATGCTCTGTTCTGTTTTTGTCATTCTTTTTTCTCTTTGCATTTCAGTTGGGGAAATTTCCACTGACTCATCTTCAAGCTCACTGATTCTTTCTTTGCTATTTTTGGTCCACTCATGACCCCATCAAAGCCATTCTTTATTTCTGTTACAGAGGTTTTGATTTCTAGCATTTCCTTTTGATACTGTCTTAGAATTACAGTTCTCTGCTTACATTATCCATATGTTACCTACACTTTTTTTCCCCTAGAGTCATTACATATTAGTCATATTTATTTTAAATTCCCTGTCTGATATCCAACATCTGTGTCATAGCTGAGTCTGCTTCTGATGATTGATTTGTCTCTTCAGATTATATTTTTTCTTGCCTTTTGGCATGCCTTGCAATTTTTTGTTGAAAGCTGGACATATTGTATTGGGTAATAACAACTGAGGTAAACAGGTTTTTAGTGTGAGAATTTATGTTAATCTATCTAGGTCCTGAGTTGTGTTTAATGTTTAATGTAGCTGTGTGCTCCTCCTAAATTCCTCTAGTGTCCTTGTTCTCATCCTCTTGACTTTGGGCTTCCCTAAGTACTCCTCCTCAGAAAAAGTATGTTTCTTGCAGCTCTTTCACCTGTAAGCCACTGGTATTATATTGGACTCTTAGTGTGGCAGCTTTGTTATCCATTAGCTTTGTGGCTTTGGGCATGTTTCTTTACTGAGTCTCTTTCTTTTTCTTTTTCCTTTTTTTATTTTTGAAGAAGGGAAGAAGAAGAATTTGTTTTCAGAGGGAGAAACAATCCTAGGTTCAGGAAATGTGACCTTCAGGAAAATCTTAAAGTACATACTCTTGAGTCTATCTCTTAATCTATAAAATAAATAATAACCCCTTATAGGACTGTGCTGAGGATTAAATGGAGTACTAAATTAAAGCACCACGCACTGTGCCTAGGTTGAATCAGTGGGTCTATTTGGCTTTAAATCACTAAATGCAACCTATTAGTTGGATAGTGACTCAGAGTAATGCCTTGTCTCCCTTAACCCCATAGTTAGACTCAGAGCTCATTCCTCCTCATCCAGTGGCTCAGCCATATGGACATTGTTACAGGCAAATTTCTTAAAAATAAATGAAGGGTGCCTTCCAAGTACCCCAGATGCTTTAAGCAGCACCTAATGACATAGTCAAGAGCAGGACCTGCCGGAACCACCTCCCTCTCTTGGGAAAAATAATATCCCTAATTGCACACTGACCCAAGATACAGGCTCCCAAGTAAATAATACACCGCTCAGAAGCATCCTAATTAGGTATTTACTGCAGAGATTGCAATGGCTTCACCCAACTCCGCAGGGAAGTATTAAGCATCATATCAGGGCCACTAGGACTGAAAAACAAACCAGCATCAAGAAAATAAACTGCGCCAATAATTTTCCACGAGAAGGTAGAGAGCTGGGACTCTGGGGAGGAGGAACAGTTGGCGAACCCAGGGTTATGCAGCCTCCCTGCATGCACGGAGGCAGCACCTCTCAAGGACAGCCACAGGTCAGACTGAGAGACAGGCCTCTGCCCACTTTCCTAAAATTAGGAGTCGCGAGGCTCTGCAGGGGATGCCTTTTGCCAATCACAAGTTGGCGAAACAACAGCTGGTCTGGGATCTGGGCCTCCGATCACTAGGAATTGCTCCCTTGGTGGTGGGGGTGGGGGCTACAGGGGCTCTCTTGTGTCCTCCTCCCAGTTCTTGTTGTCTCTGGGTCGCCAGCAGTGCCTGGAGGGCAAGGGAGCCTCAGACAGCCTTGGCTGGAGATGCAAAAGTGACCTGCTCCCTTCCCACTCTCTGTCTTTCTCCTCTCCCTCTGTCTCTTCTCCGTCTTCCGCTTCCTACTGTCTCGTTCTCCCTCCCTCTCCCCTTCTTCTCTCACTTATCTTCATCCTCTTCTCCCTCAATACTTGCCCCTCCTCTCCTATCTTCCCTTTCTCTCCTCCCTCTGCCTCCCTTCCTCCTCCAGGACCCTAGGGAGTCCACACTGGTTCTCACCACCCACACAGCAAGTGTCCCCTGGCCGGGCAGCAGCACCCCAGGGCCAAATCCCTCGGTGCTGGGGAAGGCGTAGGGGTTTGGGAAAGTCAACCCCAGCTTCTCACCAGGAACTGGCAGGAGATCTCAGTCCTCAAACTTTGTTCTTTTGCTTACAGACCCCATCCACTGAGCCTCAGGGTCAAAGTCCTAAAGCCCCTCAGGTCAAAGATCGCACACACACACACACACACACACACACACACACACACACACTGTGACGTACACAGGGGCTGCCCTTGGGAACTTCCTGCAGGTTTCACAGGCAGAGGTGGAGGATGCTGAGATTCTTCTCAGCACACAGACAACAGTGGCCACAGTCAGGGAAAGGGCCCGGGAGCCCTCGGGTCTCCCTCTCATCGTGGCTTGTTCTGCAGTGGCCCAACTAGTACACTCGTTTACCTTCATCCTCAGAGCCCACCTCGTCCAGCACAGAAAGGTGTGATCAGCATGGGCAGAGTCAAAGGTCCCTTAGAGATTTTCTAGTTCTGGAATCCTTAGCCTGGGGTCTGCGGACTGGGCGTTTGTATTAGTCTACTAGGGTGGCCATGGAAGAATACCACAGACTGGGCGGCTTAAACCACAGAAATTTATTTTCTCACAGTTACGGAGGCTGGAAGTCCAAGATCAAGGTGCCAGCAGGGTTGGTTTCCTCTGAGGCCTCTGTGCTTGGCTTACACATGGCCATCCTCTCCCTGTGCCCTCACGTGGTCACCCCTCTGTGTCCTAATCTCCTCTTCTGATAAGGACACCAGTCACATTGGACTAGGGCCCACCTGAATGGCCTCCCTTTACCATAATCACCTCTTTAAAGGCCCTGTCTCAAAAACCAGTCCCATTCTGAGGTCCGAGGGGTTAGGACTTCAACATATGAGTTTTGGAGTGAGGGGGACCCGATTCAGCCCATGCATGATTCATAGATAAATTGGGGGAAAATGGAAAGGGAAAAATTACATTTTTATTTTCACTAACCTCTAACTAAAGTGTAGCATTTCCTTCCTACATTACAGATGTAGACAATAACCCAGAGCAGCATTAGCAGCACCTGTGACATTGTTGTCAATAGAAACCACAAATATTGTCACATTAAATTATAGTTTTCACAGACCTCTTGACATATTTTTTATTATCACAACTACTTTGAAATGACAGTTGTTATTTTTGGGTCTTGTTCTTTATTGCATTTATTAAGGAGCACATATATTATCATATAACAAATTTGCTTTTTCAATACGTTTATAATTGTATGACAATATAATGCTCCTCCTTGTAAACCCTATTTAATTTTACGCAGTTTAAAACATTGTTCTAAGAAGGGGTCCCCAGCCTTACCAAACTGCCAAAGGGGTCTAAAACATACAAAAGAACACTGGACCTAGTTTAAACCTTTAATTTTTTTTTTTACAGGGGAGGAAAATGGGGCCCAGAGAGGGCAACTCCCTTGTCCACAGTCACACAGCTGGTCCGGAAGGGCTAGGACTAGAGCTCAGGTCTTAGGACTCCTGGTTCACAGCTTCATCTGCTCTATCACATTTGCTAGCTGTCCTTCCATGATAAAGACTAGTATAAAATTATAGGTATGATATCAACTTTGAACATACCTTCAGCTTCCTAGGATATCCCTTATGTCCTGCAGATGGCCAGCCTTTGGGGCTACCCTTCCGTTTAGCAGCCAACTAGCCTCGTCCTCCCTCTGAGAGCTGGGGGGAAGGCCAGCGTCCCTCCCACTCCCGACACACCAGGGAAGATCTCAGAGGAATGGGTCCCGGTTTCCCCTCCTCACCGCATCCGGTGGACTGACCCGCTCTTCCTGGTTTGCCTGGGGCTTTGCTAGAATTGGCTGAAGGTGGTATGTCCTGGGAAACCCCTCGGTCCTGGGCAAACAGGGGTGGCCGGTCCCCTCCCCGTCAGCCTCTAGCCTGGACAGCTGCTCCACCCCGAGGGCCTCTCTCACCCTCGTCTTGGCCTGTCCTGGCTGCTCCCTCTTGGCCCACCCTGCGGGGTCTTCCAGATCCCAGCTACATCCAGGCTGCCTCTTGCTTCACAAGTTCTCTGAAGACGTGGGAATGGTGCTGTGGGAAAGAGGGTGACGTGATATCTGAGTGGGTCACCGGGCTCCTGGCTGTCCGGGACCCTAGCCCACAGGCCAATTCTCTCTCCTCCGCCCCCACCTGCTGCTGTTGGCCTGGGGCAATGTGTGGCCTGTGCTAAGGGTGCTTACCACCCCTCTGTCCCCACCACAGCACCCCGACCACACCCTCTGCCCTCTTGGTGCCTGGTCACTAATGTCCTTCCCTCTTCCCAGTCAGCGCCCTGCTCTTTCTCAGAGGTGGGTGCTGCTCTGCGGTGCAGACGCCCTAACGCATTACTAGCTGCTGATTCTCACGCTCCCCAACCTGCCTGGACCTCTGCACAGTGAGCGGATTCATTGGAGAGGATTTCTCAAAATGATCAGCACCTCCTTCCCTCCAGCCGTGACTTCTGCGGCCATTCCTGCAGCCGGGCAGTATTAACACTGCAGTTTACAGTTTACCCCGGAGCAGTAGAATGTGCACTTGATCGCTGTTGCAGCATTCCTGTGTCCATCGGGACACATTTATCGAGGCCTACCCTGTGCCAGGCACTGATGCGGGGTGTGTGGATCAAAAGATGAGCAAGATTGTCCCTGGCTCTCCAGTAGCTCTCTGCTAGGAAGAGCTAGACCATCGGTAGCAACTATCACGTGACATGTCAGGGTTAAACGGCACAATCTACCCAGTGTTGGGTGAACCCAATGAGGATGTGGTCATTTCTACCCTGTGATAGGGTGGAGGTGGAGGAAGCGCAGTGGTTCTCAAAGGATGGTCCAGACCAGCAGCAGCAGCGTCACCTTGGGAACCTGTTGGGGATGCAACGAGTCACCCAGCCTAGACCCCTGAGTCAGAATCTCTGGGGCGGGCGCCAGTGGTCTGTGAGAGCCCTCGGCACAGGGCATGCTGCTGGCCCCGCCCCCAGCGCCCTTTAACCCCCTCCCCCAGCTGCGGCAAGTGTCGGTGGCTGACCCCTCACAGCTGCCCCTTCTCTGGAGACAGCCCCTCTGCCACGAAGCTGCCTTTCCTGGGAGGGCGCCTCCCACCAGCCCCTCCGCAGACCTTGGCCAGTGGCTGACACGGCTACCAAGAGCTGCCCACTTTGCCTGACCCCAAGAAGGGCTGGTTCCTGGGGCCATGTATGATCCCAAGGTCCCTGTGTGTTCAGACAGTGACACTCGTCCCCAGCTGAGTCCACATTCTTGCTAAGCGTGTTCCCTCTCCCCTCCTGCTTTCCTCACACAACTTCTCCTTAGACCACCCTAGCAAATCGCTTGGACAGCAAACTCTGTCTCAGGCTTTGTTTCCAGGGCCCAGAGTCAGAGCCTTCACTGAGGAGGGAAAGCTCGAATGGGACTGGAGGGACGGACAGAAGCCTACGATCAGAAAAGCAGAGAAGGACATCTGGGCAGTGGGAACCGAATGTGCCAAGACATGAGGTGTAAGCCTGTATGGCAGGGCAGGACACCGGTTGTTTTGTATGGGTGGAGTTCGGGGTGCCTGGGGAGAGTGTGGGGTGGGGCCAGAGCCGGAAAACCTCGTAAGCTACAAAAAGGACCTTGTATTAGGCAGGTACAGGCGTACGCCTGGCTGGGTCAGGTGGTTGGCAGGCTGGAGGCACTGTGATGGCACCTAGATGTTGCATGGGGACACCAACCCTTGGTGGGGCCATTCCTGATAAGGGGGCCACGGGGAAGCACCAGCTCTGAGAGGACTCTGGGTTGTGCGTTGGGTGTGTGGAGCAGGGTGTCTGTGGATGGTGGAGACGTCCATTCAGTGTGGAGGTGGCGCTTGAGTTTCGGCGGGTAGAGTGAGAAGGAGGCCAACTGGGAACCTTGGGGGCACCAAGACTTAAGCCTCAGGTGGAGGCCAAGAGGGAGACGGGAAATACTAGCCCGAGTTCGAGGAGATCTGGGACAGCCTGTGTCATGGGAGTCAAGAGTGCAGAGTAGAAAGTAGAGAGAGAACGGTCGTTGCAGTCACAGGCCTCGAGGTCTGCACGTTGTCCGCTGGGGTGGTCTTCAGCAGCCTGGTCATTTTTCCGTGGCATGGGAGCGAGGTGTGGGGGACACCGCACTGGCTGGGGAGTGAGTGAAGGTCGAGGGAGTGTAGAAGGGAGTATGGAAGCAGCTCCATGGAGCTTGGCTGTGATGGGAAGGAGGCAGCAGGCATCCCTCTGGTCCCCACACTGCCTTCCAAGGTCCTTCTGGGGACCAGAAGCATGTCACGGTCATGCAGGACAACTGGCCAGAGCTGGCTTCTAGCTGCTCATCGACTGAAGCTTAACCACCTGGACGAAGGGAGCTTCTGACAGTGACCTCCACCTCACTGCCCCAGCTTTACCCCCTGAGCTGACACACAGGGTGGCCACACGGAGAAGTCTGCGCACAGACACGGTATACAACACATTCCTGAAATTCTCAGCCTCGCGCGTCGCTGGGTATCGGCAGCTCAATTTGTACATTCCTGGGCAGAAGGGCAATAAGTTAACACAGCTGACATTATGTGAACACACATTTTTCACTTACGGAGGTGCAGGTACGCTCTCTGAGGGGGTTTTGGCAACGTGTTAAAGGGCTGGCCTGATCCATCACTGCCGATTCCCTGGCTGCGTGTGGGAGCCATCCATCACGATGAGCACCTTGGCGTCAGTGGGAATGTCGTCGGTACTTCTGCAGGATTCTCCTGCAACTCAGCTTTACAAGATTATTATTTTTGACATGTTATTCACACTGGGACTTTCCCCCCATCCCTTCATATTTGGGAGAACTTCACCTCGAAGGCACTTGTCCTTCTGGTTCGCAGAGGGAGGGGCAATTTCTCTCAGATTTGGGAGATGGAGCTAAGCGACGATGCTTTTACACAAACTAAGCAGGGGTTGGGCTTCATTACAGATGTCCTAAAATTTTTGCAACGCTGCAGAATGTCTCTCCTGATGTTGAATATTTATTTTCTTCCCCGGGGCCAGAAGTGGCCACGGGTTTGGCTTCCCCAGGGATCTGGCAGGTCGCTGGGGCTTCCGAGGAGTTTTAGGTGGATGTCGCACTGATGGTCTGTGAGCCTTCTGAAATCATAAAGAGGTTATAAAAACAGCACCAGCATTTAAGACGTTTTCCTCCCAGAGGTTATTCTCTTTGATCAAAAAAATCCGTGAATCAGAAGAGCAAGCGTGTGTGTCCTCACCCAAGCCCTGGGTGAGCATTCCCGGGGACTAGTGAGACTAAGGGGCTCAGCAGACGGTGAGGGACGAGTGAGTGGCTGAATGAGGGGGTTGGGGCAGGAGAAGAAAGCTGCAGAGGATGTGGGGCCCCCAGTTGGGGTCCAGGATCGGGACCCTCAGCACGGCGGGGTCTGGTTTCAGTCTCCAGCACATCATTTTGTCTTGTCAGCCTTGACTTTGACCTTGGGTTCAGAACTCTTCCCCTTCTACCCTCCCTGTCGGCTTCTGTATCGCCAGCCTGTCTGACAAGTTTGGGGATTGCTGGGTCCCTGTAATGTTCTTCCTTTTGGCTCATCCCCCCAGGAAACTTTGAGGGGAGTAAGATCAGGGGGAGGTGGAAACTGTAACGTGACAACAGTTTGGGGTGACAGTATCTGCCGGGTTTCCCTCCCCCATCCCTACTGGCACTTCCAAGGGAAGCCATCTGGAATCACTTTCTCTGGCCGGGTTCCTGAGTCCTGCGTTCATGCTTCTAGCATCACTGCCTTCGCGAAGTCTTCCTGACCCCCCACCCCATCCTTTAGCCCAAACCACACCAAGCAGAGTTTCTCAAAAGGAGGTCCAGGGACAACCTGCATCGGAGCCACCTGAGCTGGTTGCCAGAAATACAGATTCCCGGGCCCTGCCTCCCATTTACCCAGATCTCCGTGATGGGGCCCAGGGCTCACCCGAGACAGGTGACGTCCGTGAATCGCAGCACTGGGCTTTCGGCTTAGTCAACTGCTGGCATAGCTGTCTCCTGCCCCAGTCCTTCCCACCCCCAGACTGGAACAAATCAGTCTGACAAACATCTATCCAGTGTCCACTCTGTGCCAGGAGCCATGGTAGATTCCGGAATACAGCCCAGGGACAGGAGAGCGGGGTGGAGAGCAGGAGACCAGGGGGCCAAGGGAGAGGTGACAAGGCCGGGGGAGGTGGAGCCAGATCTCGAAGTGTCTGGATCTGAGGTCACAGCAGAATACGGCCCCTGAAGGGTCTGGGGAAGGGGTTACGATGTAAGCGCTCTGAGGGTGGGGGGACGGGGTGTCCTCCCGAGTGTGTGGTGCACAGCAGGCACTGGGTAGGAGTTTCGTGAACTTATTGCACTACTTACAGTTCTCCTGGGACTGGTGGGTAGGACGAAAGTCCCAGGAGTTCCCTCAGGAACTCCTCTTTTTGCCAGCCTCTTTTTGCTTTTTCCATGTCCCTAGAGGCCACCCAAGGCCCAAGGAGTTAGGGTGGCTCAGCAGAGTCAGACAGGCCTGGATTCTAGTTCAAGACCTGCCCCGCTCTAGCAGTGTGACCTTGAACTCGCCGCATCACCTCATTAAATGCCAGATGTCTTTGTAATGACCAGCTTGGAAGGTCTCTGTGAGGATCAGCTGTGCCTGGCGCAGGACCGGCTCTCAATCAACAGCCACATCCTTCCCTCCCTGCCAAGGTGGTGGGATGAGGCGCCAGGTGATCATGTATAGGCTACTTCCTCTGCCCTGAGGAAGAGTGTTAAAGTATTGCTTCTCTTACCTTTACCTTTAAAATGCCCCCCTCCCCACTTGAGGGATAACAAAATGAGACAGCATCACTCACTGTGGTGGACCACATGTTTGAGTCCTCCCCACCAATTCATCTGATGAAATCCTAAGCCCCAAAGGCTAGGAGGTAGGGCATTTGGGAGGTAAGTAGGTCATCAGGGTGGAGCTCCCATCATGGGATTAGTGCCCTTGTAAGAAGAGGCCCAAGAAGGTGCTTCTTCCCCCACCTGCTCCTGCCAGGTGATGACGCGGCTAGAAGACGGCCGTCTGTAAACTAGAAAGTGAGCCCTCACCAGATACCGGATCTGCTGGTACCTTGGTCTTGTACTTTTTGGCCTCTAGAACTCTGAGAAATAAACATTTGCTATTTAAGGCACCCAGTCCAAATGGACATGGACACCCACCCACACCTTAGTGCCAAGTAGTGTATCCTGGTCATTCCCTCCAGGAGACCTGTTGGCAGAGGAGAAAGAGTGAAAGGGATTGTGTGCATCCTGGAAGCAGAAATGAGTCCTACCATCTCGCTGGGATTGACAGGCATTTTTTGGAGCACAGGCCTGGGCTCCAAGCTCAGAGGCTGCCTTGAGATCCTAAGTGCCTAGGACCAGCTCCAGCAAAGACAGGAAGGTGGAAAAGGGCTAACCAAATTCTCTGTCCCGTCTGGGAGGGTCTTGCCCCTTGGGCTGCGCCTGCCCCCACCCTTCCCACCATGGCCAGCTATCGCATTTCCTGAGCCCAGCCTGTGTTTCCGTTGCCCTCCCTCCTGGTCTCCCCCTGGCTAGGGGCTCCCGAAGGGCCGCGTCTGGGTCTGATTCCTGTCTGCACGCCCAGCCAGGGCCGAACACAGAGCTCGGAAAGGGCAGGGCGGAGGACTGTTGCTCGACTGGCAGCTCTCCCCTCTCTCAAGGGCACTGGCTCCCACGCTTCAGGGCCAGGGGACATTGGTGCAGTTCTAGAAGAGGGTGGGGGCCAGACCAGAGGAGGCAAGGCAGACCCCTAAACCCAGTCGGGTCAAGAAAGATGGTCCCCAGCTTGGGAAAGGCAAGGACAGAACAGCAGAGTTCAGCGACCTGAGGGCAGTCATAGGAGAGAAGGATCAGCTTTCATCCGTGCAGTGCCAGATCCCAGCGTGTTCACACTTCCATGTTGCTTAAGAATTAATTTTTAGGCTGGGCATGGTGGTTCACGCCTGTAATCCTAGCACTTTGAGAGGCCGAGACTGGAGGATCGCTTGAGGTCAGTAGATTGTGACCAGCCTGAACAAGAGTGAGACCCCATCTCTACTAAAAATAGAGAAAAAATTAGCCGGGCGTGGTGGCATGCACCTATAGTCCCAGCTACACAGGAGGCTGAGGCAGGAGGATCACTTGAGCCCAGGAGTTTGAGGTTGCTGTGAGCTAGGTTGATACCATGGCACTCTAGCTGCAGTAACAGAGCAAGAAACAAAAAGAATTTTTAAACAAGAGTTATTTAAGGATGGAACAAGAAATATAGGAAAGTCGTATGTTTTTCCATTTTATCTAACAAACGCATAATGCTTACTCTATGGCTGGCACTACTCCAAGCACTTTACAGATATTTACTCATTTAACCCTCATAAAAGCCCTGTGAGGTAGCACTACTATTATCCCACGGCATGGAGGAAATGCATTAATGCTGAAAATATTTACGAACGTATTCACGGAGTCTCTCATTCCCTCATTCGTGATTTATTCTTTCGTTCATGAATTCCGCGCTGTCACTGGGATGAAAGGAGCCAGCCAGGCTCTTGCCCTCAAGGCTCCGGGGCAGAGTCCACAGTGAAGGGCATCAGCACCACATGGTGGGGACATTTGGGAGGGGACCTGGGCACTGAGGAGGTGTTGGACTGGAAGATGAGTGCAGTGGCTTCTGGGCCCGAGGTTGTACCGCTGAGGATCTGAGGTGCATGGTGGGATTCCCCAGAGACAGAGGGGGCTCAAGGAGAGCCTGGAGCCTCAACAGAGCAAGCCCCTGGTGTGGTGGGTGACAAGCAGCTCTGTTTTCCCCAGGGCCCACCATTAGGACCATTTGCTTCTTCAGTGATGGCTAAAACCAGGGTCAGGTGCAGCCCCACCTTTCCTCCTGAGCAAATCACCCTGAGCAAAGCCTAGAAGTGGCTGATGCCTTTTTAACCCGAAGTATAAGAAGACGTGAAGCATCTAACTTGCTATGTGACCCTGGGCAAGCCCTTTGCCTTCTCTGACTGCAGTTACCTCACCTGAAAATAAGGACAACAGATCAGAGGTCCCTCCAGCTCTAACGCTCAGGGCTGTGTGAAACCATGGGCTGTTGGGGGTTTGTGGGGACCATGCTGGGACCACATGGGTGAGGGGTCTGGGGTCCTCTCCTTTCTGCCATCTGATGCCAGACCAGTGTCCTATAGGGTGGACTCCCTCACATCCCGAGTCCTCTGCTGGCCCCGAGGTTGTCCATGGCTCCACTAACCTGCTGACACACTTGCAGGCCACCCCGGTGGCCCCTTTGCTCTGTCTGCACTAGCCAGGGTTCTCCAAGAAACAGGACCAATAGGGTATACACAGAGACACATATGAGGAGATTTATTATGAGACTTCGCTCATGTGATTATGGAGGCCAAGAAGTTTCACGCACTGCTGTCAGCAAGCTGAAGACCGGGAGAGCCAGTGGTGTGATTCGAGCCAAGTCCAAAGGCCTGAGAACCTGGGGGGGGCGCGGTGGTGTGACTCCCAGTTAGAGCTGATAGACCTAAGAACTGGAGTTGGGGGGAGGACCATTTGTGTACGTCCCAAAGTCCAAAGTCTGGAGAATCAGGAGCTTCAGTGTCCCAGGGCAGGGTAAGATGAATGTCCCAGCTCACGGAGAGAGAGCACGGTCACCCTCCTCTACCTTCTTGTTCTATTCGGGCCCTGGGTGGATTGGATGATGCCTGCCCACGTGGGTGAGGGCGGGTCTTCTTTACTCAAGCCATTGATTCAAAGGCCAATCTCTTCTGGAAACAGCCTCACAGACACACCCAGAAACAATGTCTTACCAGCTGTCTGGGCATCCCTTAGCCCAGTTAAGTTGGCACATAATATTGGTCATCACACTGTCCCAGGCCTGGCATACAGCAGGTGCCCAGGGAGTGTTGGCTGGGTGAGTGAGCAAATGAAGGAATGAATGCAGTTTAACTACACCTCGCTTATTCTCCCCATTGGACCTTTACTCTCCTCCCTGGCCTGGAATGGCCTCCTCACGCCCTAGTGTCAGGCTCCTCCCTCGCCATCTTTTGAGGATCAACTCATTGTTGCTTGTCCACGTCTCCCTTGAGATTTCTGAGAGGCAAATACGATCTTGTTACCTCCGTTTTACACCTTTAACTGCCTTACCGACACACTCAACAAGTGCTCACTGAACTCCTTCTCGTGCAAAGGCTGCAATGTGCCTCCCAGTGGCTGGGACCGACCCTGGCGCAAGGCAAGTCTGCAGACAAGGTCTGTCTCTGCATGGAGCTTCCATTCCAGTGGAGAAGAAAGTCACCAACCATGCAGGAGGAAACCAGAACCTCCCAGATGGTAGCCCTTGGGACACATGGTCTTGGACTGGCAAAAGAGAAGGCCCACACCAAGTGCTTCTTCATAGACTGTACTCTCACCCCACCCACCTCTGCTCCCTCTGTTTCCCTCTCTGAATCTCTTTCTCTCCCACACACAGCTCCAGTGTCTCAGAAGGTCACAGGAAGCTAGAATCTGAGTTAGCAGTTTATGCCAATGTGAAGTGAATGCCGAGGAGCGTGCAGGAGATGTTGGTTGAGGAGGGAGGACGGCCATGATCACGTGTCCTCAGGAAAGGAATACTTATCCAGGGCCCACTAAAGAAAGGCAACTGGGCCCAGGAGCCCTCCCAGGGGCAGCCCACCCATGCTCCAGCCTGTGTCTTCCACTATGCATCTTTTAAATCAGAGTGTGTGTCGAGATGGTAGTTAGTGAGCCCTGGGGAATATTTTTTCAGTCCTAGGACCCAGGCGAGCTTCATTCTAGTCCTACACCTGCCCAGGCAACATCAGGAACACCTCTTTGTTGGCCCCAGCTTCCTCATCTCTGAGATGACAGAGTTATGTGAATGATGCCCAAAGCCCCTTCCACCTCTGAGGTTTGACCAGGCAGCTTACCTTCCCTGAAGCTTGGTGAGTCCTTCAGCAACTCCTCAGGGACAGGTCTGGGCTGAACGGTAGTTTTTGGACTTGAAAAATATTGGGGGTGGGAGCATTCATTCAGTTAAAACTTTTCAGTGGTCTGTTGCATCTTGCAATACCTGCCCTCTCAATACGTTTTCTGGTACTGGTCGTTAAGAGGAGGTTGGAATTCCCAGATAAGAAAAGGACACACAGAACAAAGCAGCAGTCCCTGCTATGGTGGCCGTGAGTGCGAATGCCAGATCTGCCCAGCTCTCTGCCTTCTGGGTCAGCGGTAGCGCTGCCATTTTTCACCCACACGTGCCTGGATGGGGCCACGTGCTTGACAGTGGAAACCCTTTAGAGCTCTTGACAATGTTTGAAGAAGAGTCTGAGTGACTATATTAAGCAGAGCCTCCAGTTGACCCTGAACAGACATGTAACATGACAGAGAAATACCCTTTGTTATTTTAGGTCACTGAGATTCGGGGGTAGTTTGTTACTACAGCATAACCCTGTGTGTTCTGACTACAAACCTAGATCCTGAGAAGCTCAGTGGAGAGCAAGGTTACTTTCCTTCGAGCAACTTTCATTCATTCTTCATTGGCAAGAGCAGTAAACAAAAGATGCCTACTAGGAAGCTTAAGTGGGTATTTCTTTCTCATCTTCTAGTGTGCAATGCCAAGGATAAAGAGGTCTGGAAAGTACACTCTGAATGTGTAGATCTTTGCAAATTCCTGCTGGGCAGTTCAGACTCCTTGGGATGTGGGCCCTGTGTGTACTCTGCCTCATCCCTCTCGCCTGTCCTGTTCTGTACCCAGCACAAGGAGTTCCCTTCCCCTGCTAAGCGCTTTCTTAGTCAGATGGATGAAAAAGCAGCTGGGAAAGAAAAAAAAAAGACAGCTCTATTTTTCAGGGTTGAATTTAAAGACTTTCCCTCCACTTATTATTTTATCTGCCAGGAAAAAAAGAAGAAAATATTCATTAGGAAATTGTCTTTAAGAGCCCTGGTATGGTTTGAAAGTTTGAATTGCCAATGTAATGCTATTGGGAGGTAGGGCCTTTAGGAGGTCATTAGGCCTTGAGGGCTCCACCCTCATGGGTGAGTTTGATGCCTTAAAAAAAGGGCTTTCAGGAGTGGGCTCTCTCTCCCTCAGTCCTTCTGCCTTCTGCCATGTCATGGAGAAGCAACAAGGCCTTGCCGGATGCCAGCACCTTGATATCGGACTTTCCAGCCTCCAGAACTGTGAGCCAAGGAATTTCTGGTTCATGATAAATTACCCATCTGCGGCATTCTGTTATAGCAGCACAGACTAAGGCAAGCTGCATATGAGGGATGAGAGGACGTTTCTCACTGCTTGCAGTGGTATTGGTAGATGACATCATTTATTATGTATGATATCAAGAGGGATATCAATAATATTGCAATCCAACCCACCATTTCCCTCAGATTTTTATTACCAGGAAATGCTGGTTACCTGCACAAGAATTTTCATGCTCAACCAAGACCCCATAGTGGATGATTTTAGGAAAGCAATTGTGTGGATTTAGGAAGAAATTTTAGCAGAAAATTTTCTTTTAAGAAAACTCTACAAGTATAAATCTCCTGTATCCTCATCTTGGCTCATTTTCCCTAAAGTTGAATCTGGGGCATGTCCAGTATAGAGCCAACTGGTGCTTCACTTGGCAAGAGACTCAACTAAAGAAACAGTTCAGTCTGGTTCAACTTTGTCAGTAACAAAATGAAAAAAGACAAGTTGTTTTTCAGCTACGATGGACCCCCAGGTGGCAAGTCATGTAACCTGAGCATGTCCAGAAGAACCAAGTGTGCTCAACTGATGACCCCAGAGCCAGCCAGAACAAAAAAGTCAACCACAGTCACAACCCAAGTGTTCCGATGGAGGAACAGGGGCCAAATTAAGAAGAGGGGATGCCCGCTCTGTTTTGTCGCAGTACAGACTTCAGAGCCAAGGACTCGGCATCACCTCTTTGCATGACCCAATCAGATCGTCTCATCGCATTTCCTATCTCTCCCACAGTTACCCTCTGCCTATGAAACCTGCCCCCAGATCCCAGCTTGGGGAGACAGACTGGCGCGTTGCCTCCTGTCTCCTTGCCAGCTGACTTGCAATAAAGCTTTTCCTTTACTCCAAAGCTGGTGCCGTAGTATCGGCTTCTATGCTCGTCAAGCCGTGAGCCCATTGCGTAGTAACAAGGTGTCTGTGCAGTCATCATTATCAGTGATAAAATTTACGTAAATCCCCCGGAGATCTCCCTTTGGCACCAGTGTCCGGGGCTGGCTCCCAGGTTTAGAGCTGGAAGGCTTAGCTTCAAGACCCGCCTCAGCTACTTACCTATGAAACCTTCAACAAGTCACGTTATTTCTCTGAGACGCGATTTCATTTTCCATTTCTTTGTTAAAATTAAATCTTGTGAGAAGGTCCTCTATGTAAAACAGATCAGAGGAGAAGTTCTGACTGTAACTGGGTGGGGAGCGCAGAGTCCTCCCTGTCCTCACCTGCCCTGGCAGCCCCGCAGGAGGCTTCGAGGAACACGGAGGCCTTCAGAGCAGTGTCGAAACCGCTCGTTCACAGAATAAAGCCCAGACTGCTTTCTGTGCAGCCCTGTGTGAGCCAGTCCAGCTCATCTGTAGCGCTCTCTTGCATTTCTGCCCCACCTCCCAGAACAATGAGAAAATGCCCTTTGCTCCGGTCTGCTCACACAAATGCATGTCCCAGGACCCGGTTCAAATGCCGTGAAGCAAGCCCAGCTCGGCAAGTGGGGTCAGGCTCTGTGCGTCTTTTGCCGGAGCAATAATCACCTTGCAACGAGCCTTCTCCCCAAATAGACTGTGGCCGCTGGAGGGCAGGGGCCGTTTCTTGTCATCTCCGTGTGCTGGGCACAGGGGCAGGACCCGGGAAACGCTGGTGCAATGTGTGAACAGGAGTTGGGTGGGGCTGGTGCTGTCCTGTTCTCTCGAGACAGACAGCAAACTCCTATCGGCCGGTCCCTGCTACTGCCTGGGATTCCCTGTCCCCCGTGCCCTTGGGGAGGGGCCCCATGGCTGATCAGGGCCTGGAGCTCAGTAGCCTGTGTCCCTCCCACAAATATCTGTTAGCTGCCTACTGTGTGCCGTGCACTGTTTTGGTTAGTACTGGGTGGAGACAGAGCCTGACAAGGCATCACAATCCTTTGCCCCCACAGAATGTGCATGCTAAGTAAAAGAGCAACGATACATAAATAAGTAAAACCTGTATTTTGTCAGGCGGTGCCACGGGGAAAATTAAGTCTGGAAGAGGAAGAGGGAAAGTGGAGCTGATGTCGAGAAGCCGTGCTCAAGGGGTCATGATTTTTGGTAGGTCTCAAGAGACTATCTAGCAGGAACCAGCCACGGGGGAACAAGGATCCTGAATTTGCCGGTGGTCTTGGCTCCACGGTGACAGGGTTGGAGGGGAGGGTTGGCTCTGGGGTCAGCAAAGCCACTGGTCAAGGATCCCACCCTGAGGCCAGTCCCTGAACTGCGCGTGTGCTTTGGGAGGACACATTTGCGGGGTGTGGGCGTGAAGGCAGCTGGGACATATGGGGGCTCAGGTCACTTTGCCAGAGGACCCCTTGTCGAAGCGTAAAACAGAGGGCGTTTTCACTTGGGAAGCTCAGGGCAGCCCCAGCACGGTGGGGGCAGAGCCCGTGCAGCTGAGAGTGGGCCCCGGCAGCGGCCGTGGGTTACACGTGGGGAGTCTGGCCGACTCGGCGCACCTGGTTTTCTACCCTATCCTCAGGACAAGCAAGATGTGAGGACAAAAATATAGTTTCCAGACATGAGTCAGCAAACCTGGTGAGTCTGAGAACCCCCGGCAATGACTAAGTTTCCCTTCGGTCCAGCAGACGGGGCCTCAACACAGAGATCTGGTAATTAACACAGTTCAGGTAATTAATTGGCCTGATCTGGTCTCTGGCTAACGTTTGAGATACAATTAGGGGTTGTCACATGTTCCCTATTGACTTCGCTTATGGGAGACGCTTTGGGTGTACCCGGTGTGTGCGCATTACTTCATCTGGCCGAGGGAGTGAGACTCGGCGTCTGTCCAGCTCCGCGGTGTGCGGGGAATGGTAGACAGAGGCTCCTGTAATCCCAAGGCGATTTAGACAGTCGGGCTAGACCGTCTTCAAAATCCCGCCTGTATTAGTTTGTTAGGGCCGCCACAACAAAAACCCACAGACTGGCGGTTTAAACAACAAATACCTATTTTCTTATAATTCTGGAGGCGGGAAGTCTGGGATCAAGGTGTGCACAGGGTCGGTTTCTTCTGAGGCCCGTCTCCTTGGCTTGTGGACAGCGTCTTCTCCCTGTGTCTCCATGTGATCTTCCTTGTGTGTGTCTGAGTCCTATTCCCCTCTTCTTGTAATGACATCAGTCACCTTGTATTAAGAGCCTCCAGTATGACCTCATTTAACCGTAATTACCTCTTTTAAAGGCCCTATATCCAAATACAGTCACATTGTGAGGTTCTGGCAATCGGGACTTCTGCATATGAATTCTGGGGGGACATAATTCAGCCCCTAACATCACCCAATCCCAAGATTCAGAGATTCTGGGCCCCCTCTCTGCTGCTAACTCTTTGACATATGACATATCTTCTCTGGGCCCCGGTTTTGCCTTTTGTTCTTTCTCCCAAGATCGGGAGGCTCAATTCGTTAATGTACAAGAAAGGGCTTTGGAAACTCCCTGGCAGTGGTCCTCACAGGGACAGCACCACCCCCTGGGACGTTTTTGGAAATCTGTGGGTGCATGCTTTGAGTTGTCACGGTAGTGGGGGGACCTCATGGCATTCAGTGGGCAGGAGCCAGGGAGAGGTTGTGCGGTGTGAGGGAGGGTCCCACACCCTGAGTGATGAAATGTCCTATGTCCTTGTGTCAAGACTTTCTAATATCTCCTGTGCATTCATGTAGGTGAAAAAAAGGTCATAGGGACCTAGCCCCTAAAGCTATTTTTACATATAAACACACAGTATTTCTTTTTGCAAAGTTAAAATGCACACTTGTTACAAGGAAATCACAGCCAACCACATCGAGTGAAGGTTGTGCCTTATTTTGTTCAGAACTTTACCGAAAATTATTCACCAGTTTAGAAAACACAGGTTTTCTAAAGCAGGCGTTGGGAAAACGTGTCTCTGATGGCAACGCTGCTTGGTGCTTGAGTCACGGTCCAACGTCTCTGCGCCACTGGCGTGTGTAGCTCTGTCATCGACAGAGCTCTGCGTGCAAGCGCCTGCCTCCTTACGCCTTCCAGGAGAGCTGTGAGATATATGATCATCATTTGCTTTCCTAATATCCGTTCCATTATAGTCAGAGCATTATATATTTTCTTGAAATTATGAGTTGGGTAGTTACATTATCCATAAATTTCATTTAAAGATAGTAAAGGGAGTGCTAAATAGATTCTTAATTGGGGCTTTAAGGGGTTGGGAAATCCTGCTCTAAGGCGCCACCCCAGGGCCACCTTTTGCTGGGCTGGTCAACAGTGGCTCTCTGGGGACTTGGCATTGCTTCGGCTTCCTGCACAGCTGCACCCGACACAGCCCTCTAACACCAGCAAGGTGCTGGCGTCTGCGCTGGCCACTGATCGTGACTTTAGACGACAGGGCTGGTCTCTGCGGAGGCCTCTGGACTTCAGTCACCCTGCTGGCTGGCACAGGAGCGGGTGGGTGAGGGGTATGGCTGAAGGAACAACTCCTCCAAGCCCCATTGCCTGGACTGAGCAGCTGGCAACAGTCTGAGCAGCCGGGTCACCTGGAGGTCCAGGCCGGGGCGGAACCGCAGGGATTGGTGTCGTCACGGGCAATGTCACTGGGTTGGGGGCAGGGTGTCTGCACCAGGGGCGGGCCGGCTTGCCTCCCTCGACACATGTTTGTGTTCCAGCTTCACTCCAAGCCTCAGTGCCAGGCCTGCCCCGCCTTGGGACTTCAGACTTAATTAGTGGCACAATGCATACATGAGGTCTGGCTCCCCCTGGACGGCCACCTTCCCCTGGGCGCTGCCACTGAACAGGCGGATCCTGCCCCAACCTCTCTCCCTGGCCCAGGTGACTTTTCCTGGGCTCATTGCTCCAGGAGACCTGGAAAGTCCACCAGAGAGAGGCCTCCTTGGTATCGTGCCAGAACCCATCCAGCATGTGTCCCTGTGAGGCCTGCACCTCCTATTGGGAAAACCATGATGCTCATTCTCCGTTCCTGCCCCCAGGCCTCCGGCTGAGAAGCCCCAAACACAAAGCCATGTTCCCTCCTTGCCCACCTACCCCGTCTCCCCTCAGCAGTTCCCCAGCTCTTACAGAGAGCTCCCTCCCTCACCTGCAGCCGTGCTTGGCAAAATGCAGATTTCTGGGTCTTACCCTAGACCTACAGAATGACAACTTCTGGGGGTACAGACCTGGGATCAGTATTTTGATATAAGCTCCCTAGATGATTCCATGTCCTTTAAATTGGGGAGTCTCTGGCTACAGAATAAAGTCCAAAGTCTTCACAGCACCTGCAACCTTCACAGTCAGGCTCTGGCCTACCTATCCAGCATCCTTTATCATGACTGACATTGAACTTGTCATTGTTCCCCAACAAGGGCCTTTGCCCTTTCCCAGTTCCTCCTCGCATGCTCTTCCTTTTGCCTGGAAGCACTGCCCCTCCTCTTCCCCCTTGCAAACTCCTACTTGTCTTTTAGGACAAGGTCAAACAGCAACTCCTCTGGAAGCCTCCCCTGCCCCTCTCCTGGCGAGCATTCGTTCCTGCAGCATTATGTTATACCGTGACTACAACACTGTCACCTGCTCTGTCCTCTTCCCTTTACCCCCACGCAGCAATCCCTACCCCCAATGTCAGCCCCTGGAGGGTAAGGGGAGCATCTCATTTATCCGTAAAACCCCAGCAACAGACACCATTCCTGGTACATAGTGAGTACTCGGTAAATATTTATGTAAGTTTAAGGGGCCTCTTGGACCCTAATTTCCCATTTCTTCTTAATTGGGGCTCTGCCTTAGGCTGCTGGGCTTCATTTAAGCCTCGGTCATTAAAAAGCAGTTCCTTTGTTTTCCTCTGCGTGGTTCATATTTAGCCAAAGAGATTTATTTTTCCAATAAACCCCACTCTCCAGACAGCCACGTTCATCCACCCCTCCTGCTGAGAAATGAGAGGGAGTCACAGGCTGCACCCAGGACTCCGGTGCTGGTGAAAGCAGACAGAAGGACCAGGGAGATTCGCTGAAATCTCATTGCCAGCTGTAGATCAAGGTTGCTTCCCTGGCGTTCATCTCCTGTGTTTGCAGGGTTAAATGAGATTCTTGGAGAGCTAGGGCTGGAGGAACAAGTCAGAACTCTTTCCTTTGTTCTTATTGACTGCTTTAATTTTTAATATGAAAAATGACAATCTCAGGTTTGTGTTTCAGGAGTGTGACTGACCTGCCAGGGAATGCAGAGATGATAAGCATGGTTGTTAGTAAACCCATAACTCCATCGGGGGGACGAAGTCGGTCCAAGAGGCTCCAAGCTACAGAGATGCAGGCTGGGGGGTATTCCACGGTTCCTGGTGACCCAAGAATGCTGGAAATTTTCTGCCTGACATCAGGAATTAAGGTACAAATTCAGTCTGAAGAGGTGGGTGTGGTTGAAACCCATTTGATTTTTTCAGGACAGATCTCTTCCTTTCTGTTTTTCCTAGTTGAGAATTTTATATCTCTAAGGATTCCTGCAGCTAAACTATTTTCATAGATTCAAACCAACTGATCTGGTAGAGAGGCTGCTGTATTCTCTCCCAACTGTTTTCCAGCAGAATCACAGGCTTCAGGGAAGGGAAGTATGGCAAACAATAAATGGCTTGGCTGTGTGCTGAGTTGGATACAGTCTTGCAGTCTTGCTCCTAGAATTCTGAAAGTTCAGAGTGCAAAAGGAACTTTGAAGGTCACCTTGTCCAGACCCTCCATTCCATGCTTGAATTCCCTTTGTGACATCCCCAGCACACGATGATTATCGAGCCCTTGTCCAATCGCTTCCAGTGCCAGAGAACTCATTACCTTCTTCGACAGCCCGTTCCATTTTCAGATTGCTCTGCCAGCCGACTGTTTCATATGTTAAGCTGACGTCTGCTTCTCTGTAACTTCTAGGGCATGGTCTGGCTTGTGTCCGTTTGTGTCATGTAGAGAAAGTCTTCAAAGATACAAGGTTCTCTCTCGTCTAGGCTAACGATCCCTGGTTCCCATACACTACCTATTTATCCTTTTTACACATGACGGAGGTATCTGAAAAGGAGCCATTTGGGGAGAGCTCCCCAGTGGCATGGTTCACTTACTTCTCTGCAGGATGGGCACGCAACCACCATCCACAGCCATCCACACCATAATGGTGGCTGCCACCACTTCAGTACTTGGCACAGGGCTAGGCACACAGGAGTACTCACATATTTATTGGATGGATACAAAAATGGATGGATGAACTGTTAGATGGTTGGGTGATGGAAGAAGTGAATGAAAGAATGACTTAGTAAATGGAGGAAGCCAGCTTGAAATATTTAGATCAATCAATCAATTGCTATCTATGGAATCTCCTCTCTACCAATATTGTGCTGGGTAGGGAAGGAAATGCCGGAGGAAAAAAGAGGTGTTTACAAAGAAATATAGATATGACCATTGTCCTAAAGCTAGACCCACACATGTGAAAACAGCTTCCTCTCTCTCAATATCTGATGTTTATTGACATCTGTCACATAACAATTTACTAGTAGCATAAGCGATTTGAGATTGAAAGAAGTTAGAGCTAGAAGAGATATTATCAATCCACGGACCACACCCTCTACATTACAGTGACGAGCTGGAGATGGAAGTGACCCAAAGTCACGCAGCATGTTAGTGCCAGAGCCAATTCTGGAATCCCTGTCTCTTGGCTCCCAGTCTAGCATCTCTTTCCATTGTACTTTCTATGCTCAGAGATTATTTTGTTTAAATCCGAATTTCTTGTGTATTTTCTCTAAAAGTCTACATTGCATTGACCTTATAGACCTGGCTTTGGAGTCCATAGACATCATCTATTCATTCTCTCACTCATTCTCCATCCAGCTATGGGGGATATCTATTGTGTGTTAAGCCCTATGCTAGGCTTTGGCAATAAATGAATGAGATATGGCCACTTCCGTGGAACAATTTAGTTGGGGAGAAAGGCCCATAAACAAGCAAAGGCAATGTACTCAAGCTATAAAAGGGGTGTAAGTGCCCAGAGGAGGCAAAAACTATCTCTGCATGGGGGACACAGAGAGGTCCTTCCAGGCTTGATACCTACTAAAGGGGTCTTGAAGGATCAATAGTAGTTTGCTGGTGGGTAAGCAGGGGAAGGCATTTAAATAGAGGAAAGGCATTTGCTAAGACAAGAAGCTTGAAAAGACCAGCATCAGCTACAGCTCAGGGTAAGGGAAGAAGTGTGGAACCTAACATGTGTGGGCCAGGGCCACACTCTAGGAGGGTCCTCCAAACCGTCCAAGAAGGAGAATAGGATGGCCTTCAACATTCCATGATTATTATTCTTGTATCCTGATGATATTCTAGACAGTGAGAGCCCAAAAAATGAGTCCATTGGAGGGAGAATTTTTTCAAAAACTTCATTATAACTAGGAGTTAAAGAGTGAACTACAAGTCATACCTAATTGTGGGAAGTGCAATGTTTTGCAGAAATCATTTAGATTTTTTTTAGCTTTCACTTTGATCATTCCTATCAAGGATTAACAATACTCCATGTGTGTACATTATAAATAACTTTGAAGTTTAGTCTCCTTGGGCTTTTATGTAAGGTTCACAACAACTTCTATGCGGAAGCCAGCATGCAGTTGAAGAAGGCTTCACAGGAGTTAAATCTAAAGATGGGCCAGATATGACCTGTGATCAATCTGCAGCGGCTGTTGTGCACTTGGGTTGCAGAGACATTAAGGAAAGCTTGTAAACTACCTAACAGAGCACTTAAAAATCTAATAAATAAGAAATACAATGCCACTGTCAGAAGCCTTGATGGAGGTTGGAGGGAGCCGGAGAAGTAATTTGTGCAATAAATCCTGTGAATTCCCATTACTTTTTTTTTTCCTTCAGACAGGCTAAAAATAGAAGCCCCGAATAAATATATATCAGAGGTAGAAAAGTGAAGATGGTGATTTGGAACAAATGGCTGCTTGATGGCCTCAGCCAACTGTGTAGAAATGAGAAGCAGGCATTACAAGCATGGGGACGCCACCATGTTTTCTAGGGAGACGTGGTCCCTAGACATTTAGACAAAACTTCTGAAGGGTAGTCGGAGGGAAAAAATGTTACCATGTCCCCTGGAAACAAATCAAAGTGAATAAGGTAAACACCCAGGGAAGCAGAAATTTAGTCCCTACCTGGCTGACATCTCCTGGAAGACGTTCCGTGGTCTGAGTTCTTCTTTTCGGTCATTAGTGACCATGGCTGAAGGTGTCTGAGTTCTGATGCCTAAAACCACCTGGCTTCCCCTCCCATCATGCAGATACTCTCCCCAAGACCACAATGACCTCCCTGTTGACGAGGCCAATAGACAATTGTCTTATTTTCTCCTCTTCTACAGGTCATTGACCCCTCCTTCCTTGAAACGTGCCTCTCCTGGCTTGCAAGATACGCTTAGCTCATGCTTTTTGTCTGCACGGTCTCAGGCTCCTTTGCTGCTCTCTTTCTTCCACTTGCGCTGGAATGTCGATGGCCCCCGAGGGCTGTCCTTTGCTCTCTTCTCTTTTCTTCTCACCCCACACACTCTGAGCACTTTTGAGACTCTCAGATTTCCATCTCCACCCAATATATGTCTTGCCTCCATGCTTTCAGATTCCTTCTAGATCTGTGCTGCTCAATGTACTTGCCACCAGCCCCATGTGACTGTTTAAATTCAAATTCTTAAATTAAACATTCAGTTCTTCATTCACATAAGCCACGTTAGGGGCTTGTTAATTGCATGTGGCTGTGGTGTTGGACAGTGCAGCTACAGAACATTTCCACCATCACAGAAGTTCTCTTAGACAGCACTGTACTACTTACTGCCACCTGAGTATTCCACGAGCACCTCAAACTCATCGTGCCTCAAACATCAACAGAATGTTGGTGTATATAGAAAAGAGTGGCATGGGGAAATGAGGAGTGGGGAAAAGATCCTTTCAGTTGTATCGTATCAAACTCATCTCAAACAGGCTTCCCTAATAAAGGGAGTTTACTGAGCCATGCAACTAAATGGTCCAAAGGAAGGGTGGCTTTGCATGAGGCTCTATCCAGCAACTCGGCAATGTTACCAAGGACCCTCTCTGGACTCTTCACCCATAGCGTTGACTTCCCCCAAAGGCTAGCACAGCTTGTGGATACAAAGTGGCTGCCAGCAGCTCCCAAAATAACAATATTCCTCACTCCTGTCCAGTCGAAGATAGAGGATTTTTGTCTTAGCATTTGCAATCAAAGTCTTAGATCCTTTCTGATTGGATCAGTCCGGGCCATATGCCCACGCCTGAGTCAATCACTGTGGCCAGGGGCAGGGCCATGGAGAGCTTTCAGTGGCCTTGTCCCATGTTCCATCCCTGCCTGGAGCAGGAGTCATTTGGAATAAGCTTTTCCTGACTCACAAGTATCCTCAGACACAAAGCGGGAGCTGCTGGGGAGAGAGAGGAGTCCCGTGGGTCCTGGGGAGGCGCCACAGATGTCTAATAGACAGAGGGAAGGGGTGGTTTTAAAAGGAGATAGAGACGTGTTTCTGTTGAATCTCCTTTCTTTTCTCATTTTAGAATCAGCACGTAGGTACTTTAGGTTGACTGGAAGAAAGCCAAGCAGTGAGACCCATGCTCTTTCACAGAACCCACTATCGACTGCGGGTGGGGTCAGGTTCCTTTCATCTTGTGTGTTTCTAAGGAAAACTTTTGCTTCTCAGCTGCAGAAATGATGCTGTCCAGGTGGGTCTAGAGGACAAGCATATGGCGTGTTTCTTTCAAAGCTCAAAATAGAGTGAGTGGAGAGTACGTGGATTGAACATTTACTGTGATACGTTTTTTCTCAAAATGGGAAAGAAATACAATGAATCAAGGGAGGGAAGAAAAGCAGAAAGAGATCACCTAAGTGAACGCAGTACCATACATCTCTAGTTTAGACTGGCAAAAAGTAAAACTGCTTCTATGATGGCACAAGAAATTATGATGTGTGCCAAAATTACAATAGATAGCTTTTCTATAATTTTTACACTGCTTGATTTGTTTGTCCGTAATTCATACCACCTGTAATGTAAGCACCACCTTCCTGAAAGTTCTGGCAGAAATGCACTTCAGTTCATGGGGCAGAGCTCAGTAAAGCTATATCTTTTCAGAAAGCGTGAACTAAGACAAGTACGAAAATGCACCGGACCAAAGCTGCTTTCTTTCATAACTACATGTAATGAGCATCTTAAGTGCAGGGCGAGAGTGGCCTCACGAACTCCACGAACCGATGGTTACTCAGAGAGCCTTATAAACCCCATTAGCTTTAGGTAAATTGTCATATCTGGTGGGTCCGCAGTGGAGGGTCTTCAATTTTCTCATAAGACATGTGGTGCTGGGAAGAAGTGGCTAGAGAATATTGAAATTCCCTTCTTGCACAAATGCAGAAAAATGATTTTTCTTTGAAGTTCTTAAGGCTATTTTTTTCAAAGCCAAAGCATTTGAAATGTTGCCATCATGGGAACATGCCTTCCTGACAATGGTTTATGAACCTCTGAGAAGGGGTAGGATAGGGGTACAGCCACTATTAGGGGGGAAATTGGGCTCCTTAAAAAGATACGTTGAAGTCTGGACCCCTGTCACCTGTGCATGTGACCTTATTGGGAAATAAGATCTTTGCAGATGTAATAAAGTAAGGATGAAGTTATACCAAACTGAGGTGTGGGCTCTCATCCAGTGACTGGTGTCTTTATAAGAAGAGCTCGTTTGGACAGAGAGAACTGGACACGGAGAGAAGAGCAGCATGTGATGACAGAGTCAGAGATTGGAGGGGTGCAGCCGCCAGCCACGGAACACCAAGATTGCCTGCAACTACCAGCGGCTAAGAAGAGGCAAGATAGGCCCTAGACCTTTCCGATGGCGCATGGCCCTGCCAACACCTTGGTCTGGGACTTCCAGCCTCTAGAACCACGAGGCAATACATTTCTATTGTTTTAAGACATTTGTTACAGTAGCCCCAGGAAACTAATACAGCCTCCACAGACCTGAGGGTCTTCATTCAGACAGAGCAAGACCTAGGTCTCGTCCCTCCCTGCCTCTTCAGAGACACATGTTCTCAACCTCCCAGACTGACTCCAAGCGACCTCACCGATATCCCCCTTTCTGGCTAAGGCCACCTGCCTAAGTCATTCTGTCACTTTTCTGACTTCCTTGAAGAATCCCCAATCTTTTGAGTTAACTCTTACCAACTGGACAACACAGCTCAGTTAGAAAGGAGAGATTCAGATATAGAAACAATACAGGACTTTGTTTTCTGGGTATGAGTTAACTCCTGAGCCCAAGAAAACGTTCATGTCCTGGTAGAAGGGCATTCATGACAAGACCTGCTTTTGCCACTTGCTCGCTGGGGGCTTTGGATAAGACACTTGAGCTCTGTGAGCCTCAGGCTGCTCCTCTGTACAATGGGTCTGTAATTCCTGCCAAGCCAATGTTTTAGAGCTGTTTTGGGGAACAAATGGGAGAATATGAGTGAACTAGGTTGAAATGGAAATTGCACACAAATCTAAGGCATTGATTTTATCAAAGTGGCCACAAAACCCAGTTTCTTAGTGAGGGAGAAAGAAAATGGGAGAGGAAGAGGCTACTGGGATTGAATAGCAGTCTGTTTCTCGGGATGAGTTCAGAACCAAGAAATGTATTTGTTTAAGGTCAACCGGCACAACCAGAGAAGACCTACAACTAGAATTCGGGTCTCTAACATTTTACACCTGCCCCATTCCAGCCTCCTCGCTGACCCGCTCCAACCTGCCCTGCCTATTAAATATTTTCTCTTCTAAATTATTTTTATCCCTGAGGGAGTCTGTGACCCTCCTTTCTCCCCATCTCTGCCCTTCCCTGACCCTCGTCCTCTTTCTTACCCTCTCAAACCCCACCTTCCCTTTGAAAAGCTTCAAGTAGAATGCGTTCAGTGTTCCCAGCATAAAGAACTCACTATGCACTTCAACAGAAATTATCTCCTTTGAAGAATCCCTACTTTAATCTCCTCCAAGACAGATTTTTGTGGTGTTAGAACAAAATGACACAATACTCTTCAAACTAAAGGACTTATTAAGTAGCATTCAGAAAATCTTGCGATTTTCTCGTAATTGGAGGCTTCATTAATTGGGTGGGTTTAAATGGTTTTTTAAATAGCACTGGGTTATTAGGGCTAATCAAATATTTCAGAATAATTGACTCAACTTTTTTGGGTGGGGGGCAATTATCATCTCTTATATTGTAGTGATTAAAAGGATACACGTTGGCTGAGTTAAAACCATGTTCTATACAATGCATGTCCCAGTAGGGTTGGAACCAACGTAGACTCGAGCCGACAGCTTCGTGGCAGATTTGGTCACAGCAGGTGATCTCAGCCCAGGAGAGCATCTCTTTCACCGAGATCTCTTCTGAGGCAATGAAAGGCTTGATTGTTTCCGGGGACCTGTTTCAAGACCTGATGCAGGTATGGGGGAGAGCCAGTTGGATGATGCGTCATCTCGCCATGGAGATAATAACCACTATCCCAGGCTGGAAACCCCTCCATCCCTTAATAACCGTGGAACTTCAGTGAAGTGTGGGGGCCCTGGGTTCTCAGCAGGGTAAGTGAGGATAATGATTCCCGCACTTACCTGCTTCACCGGTATGAGACGATGAGCGTGAACAGTCTTGAAATCAAATCGCAAAACCCTATGCAAAGGGAAGGGCTGTTCTCAGTGTAGTAACTGATCTTAGGGAGATCTGAATGGAGCTGGGGAAAGTCCCCTGTCCTAGTACTTTCTGTTACTAAAACTCCAAATGAGCCCCCAGCCACAGCCTCTCAGGCCTTGACATTCCCACCTGAATGGGCCACTTAGTCCTCCTGCCCTGCCCTCCCTTGTTGATTTGCATGAAAGAAAGTGCTGAGGGTCTGCCTCGGTGAACCTACGGCACCCACGCTTGTCTTTGTACCCCCGGGACTCTGCTGTCCTGTGGCTGCACAGGTCTGGCTCCCTGCAGGCGGAGCCTCCGAGGACCAGCGAGGGGTAGACGGCCCTGACCCCCAGCGCCCGGAGCGTCTCGCGTATTCTGCTGCTGCTGCAACCACCAGTGCAAACTCACCTGCATCCAGCCCCCACCCACATTGTGATTTCTTAGGGATGGCAGAGACCACTCTTTGCATTTCTTCCTTTGACCAGAAAGGTCAGAACAAAACAAAACTTGTCCCCAGGCCACACACCTGATTACCGTCAAATCACTCCTCCTTTCTAAGAGCTAAGGAAAGGGGGGAGGTGCTGTGCCCAGCCCTGGGAGGAAGAGGCCCTTAGGTCCCAGAGCATCTGTCCCAGCAGCTAAGAGGTCCTTGCTTTAGGGCTCTGATACGACCTTCCCCTGCAGGGGCCAGAGGAGCATTCCTCAAAGGTGCTTTTGATGCCGGCTGGCGAGAGCATTCACCTCCCTGTGTTGGTGCCCTACTCTGTGGAGCTGGTAAGGGAGAGGCAGCAAGGACGTGGGGCCTCAGGAAGACTCAGGGACTATTCCGCAGGCAGCCCTTCACAAGGACATCCAGCCAACTCCTACATCCACCTGTGCCCATTGGTGCAAACTTCTAGCAGAAAGGGAAACCCCTTCCCCTGTATGGGCAGCTCTGGGCCGGCCTCCTAGGGCACATGAAAGTCGTCTGTGGCCACCCCTTCTCCCATGCAGGCCTAGACTGTGGATTCCACTTAGAAATTCATAAAATCAAGAACAGGCACATCAGTCACACGGTAGCCTGTTCAAGGGGCAAGAACCAAACCTGGGATTAAGAATCCAGGATACAGAAGATTTCCTGGGAGCTCCTCAGTCAGAACACATAGCAGGTTCTTCCGGGTTCCCAAGACAGAAGCTGGGGAGCCATCCAACTCTTCCTTCTTCTCCCACTGCCCTGGGCTCTCTCAGGATCAGTCCATCTCCTGGATCTCTTCCAAGTCTGTGCCCTGATGTCTGGCCCCCATGCCAGGCCTTAATCCACACCTGGTGTCCTTCATCTGATCTGCACCCCTGCAATTCGCCTCTTTCTTCCCCCATCCTTCCACACCCAGTTGAAGAATGGTCTCTTGAAAAGTGGAATCCCCAGAGAGCATCTCTTATCCCCAAACTCTGCCCCGGCCCCTGGGGGGTATCTCCCAGAGCCCCTCCCACCCTCTCCCCTCTCTTCTGCTACTGTACTTCCTCAATTCAGAGGTACACCTTATTTTTTCTATACTGTAACATTTCTGAAATCCAGATGTGTTTGAAAATCGACATGTACACTTAGTATTTCAGTTTCCTGCCCTCCCTCACTCCCCCAGAAGTGGTTAAGAAATCAGTATAATTGTGAGTGTATTCGAAAAGCTGGCGTGATGATCAGTTTGGCAAGTGGGGGTGTGCTCTGGAATTTGGACTTTAACTAGTGGAGCCCCCAAAGGAGAATGGGGAGGGTCAAATTTGTCCATTTTTTGGCGAGATCTGTCTGAAGTCCTATGAAGAATGGGTTGGAAAATAATGAGAATGGAAAGAAGACAGGAGCGAGAACGAAATTTTAGAAGCAGAAATCCCTAGAAGACACTTTGGAGGTGGACATTAAAGCAATGGCCTATCCCGGTACAGTTAGTGCAGAGCAGAGATGGGTACAACTTTTCCTGTGAAGGGCCAGATGGTAAATATTTTGGGCTTCCTCTGTCACAACTACATGCCTCTGCTGGTGTAGTAGCTCGAAAGTAGCAATAGACAATTTGCCAATGAATAGGCATGGCTGTGTTCCAATAAAACTTTATTTATAAAACTAAGTAGTGGGCCAGCCATGGCCCATGGGTCATAGCTTGCTGACCCCCAGCATAGAGTGATACCCACCATTTTCTTGACCAGAATTCTGGATTAGCTGGAGTCTAGGAAGTATACAATACAGCGGGGTCTCAGTCAGGGTCCTCCACTGAAAGTTTGAAGGTAAAGGGCCTATGAAGAAAGATATAAGGGAAATGACGGGGACTGAGGCCCCCAGGGACCCACGACAGCAGGAAGCTGTCACCACTCCTCAGCCTGAAGGAGCAGGGAGAGGGAGCGCCAGCCTTGGGAGAGGAGCCACCTGTCAGAAGCAGTGGCTGTGGTGGACATAGCCACCGTAAAGACTGTGGCCCAGCCAGAGAGAGAGGAAGGACAGGGACAAATACCCTGACCCTCTCCCTACTGTGGGCCACCCTCACCCCCATTTCCCTTGCGCTATCATCCTGCCTCCACGCCCTATGTCTCTCAAACTAGTAATGTCTTTACGATGGTCCCACACGGCTGTTCCATGATCCTGCGCCAGTCACCAACACAGTCCTTCCTCCCCAGCTAGCACTGCCCCTCAACCTAAACCTCACATTTAACTGGTATTTATAGCCTCTTGCCGTAGCACTCACAGATGCCAGGCACAGTTTTAGGTACCGTGGACCATCTGAAGGTAATTAAGACTTAACGAACCCAAATTCTAGTAGAGGAGAGAGACCTGCACCCTAACCAGAGTAGGGATTCAAACACACGACAGGAGCTGCACGAACCAAGAGCCATGCGCACACATTGGTGGAGGGCTCGATTCTGATTGGTCCAAGGGAAGACTTTTTAGAAGGGGTGGCATTTGAACTTGACCTTGAAGGATGGAGTAGGGTTTTTCCAGGCAGAGGAAACAGCTTGAGCAGAGGCACAGTGTTGAAAGGGACGTGTCCTGGTAGCGCAGGAGTCTGGGGGAGAGAGCTGGGCAGGCAGGACCGAGCGCAGTGCAGGGTGGAGAGCAGCCCAGGCCAGACAGGAGAAGCCAGCAAGGGCTCGATGGTGAAGGGCTTTGAATTCCCTGCCCAGATGATCCAGCCTGACTCTGGCGGGCACGGCCACCTGAGCAGAGACAAATAACAACTGAGCCCATACCTTGAATTCTAAACTCTCATATTAAAATTACAAAAACATCCTCTGTAAAACTCTGTCCTCTCTGCTCTGCCTTTTACCTTGGCTTCACCTACGTCTCAGACACAGATCCTGTCCTCACCAGCCCCCTGTTCTGTTCCAACTATTTTTTCAACTAAAACTGTTCTTCCAAACAGTTAAACGTGAATTTTGGATTTCATTTATCTATTTCTACTTATTACCAACTGTGGTCGGAAGATTTGCATGATGAAAAGTGGGAAGACGAAATTGTCTTCTCCTTGGAGAAATAATTTGTGCACCTGCCATTTGGAAATTATTTCAAGTTCATGCTCTGTGAGAAAAATTACAAATTGCTCCCTGGGATGGAGCTAATGTACCCATCCACAGGCGACCTCACCTTTGTTGGGGTGCATTATTAGCTGGAACACCCCATTGGTGTGACCTTGGGGAAAGCAATGAAGAGTCATGGATCAAGGTCACTGTTAGGGTATTTGCTCATTCCCTTATTAAATATTTATTAACAGCTGATTAAGTGCACAGCACCAGGCAAGATGTACTAGGGTGTACACTCATGTGCATCAGAAAACACAAGTCTCCCCCCATTGGAATGCATGCTCCATGGAGCAGGACTTTGTCCGACTCACTGCTGCTGTACTGCCAGACCCTAAACTGTACCCAGCACACAGTAATTACGGGCTCAATCAGTGTTTATCAGTCGGGTGGCTGAATGGAAGAAAGCTGGGAAGTTGCACCAGGAAGAATCCTGGAAACCTGGGTTCGAATCCTAGAATCTGATTATGAGCAAGCCAGTCTCCTTACCTGTAATGACGACTTGCTTCACCTATTAGAAGTTAAAGGTTTGATCCTAATCACGATTGAGTGCCGCAGCTCCAAATCAAGTCCCCTCTATCTTTAATTTTCTCAATGGGAGAAACCCATTTAACAAAACAGTATAAAGTCATCACTGTATACTCTATGGGTCCCAGATAATACCGGTTGAAACCAAGAATCTAACAGAATTGAGACAGTAAGATGCAGAACGAGTAACTGTGTTTTTTTTTTTCTCTCTGTGGCATGGCTATGAAGAGGGTGGGGCGGGAGGGCAGAAGCACCGCCGATGCTCGCTCTGCCACAGTTGCACGGCGCCAGTTGATGGAATTTTCTCTCACCCCCTAGTTACACAATCAGCAAAGTGACGTGGTCAGCAGAGAGCTCGGCCCCCCACCCCCACCTTTTGGTCAAGTGAGCCCTCACAATGGTCCACTAGCTGCTCTCCCCAGCGGTCACAGAGTTCGGATAATAGCCCCACAGACGTCAGCCCTGCATTTATCCCCACGACAATGGCTCCGCTCTGCCCTGCGGCATTATGCAAAGCGCACTGTGAAACACACTCGCCTCGAAACACACACAGATGTGTCCCCTCACCCCACCCCTGCTGCAAACGTTGAAAGATACCTCAGCAAAAGCCAGCTGGGCTGTAATGAGAAGGGGGTTTTCCTGAGCACGAGCCGGAGGCCGGCAGAAAGTCAATCGATAGCCTCAGATGCCAGGTGAGTTTTATACTCAGGGGCTGAGCATGGATGCCACGTCCGGCCGGGCTTGCGGAATTCCAGCTAATGTGGCTTCTGCCAGACTTGTCATAAATGCAGGCAGAGGAGGTGGTGTGGCCTGAGATGTTTCACAATGCCCCGTTTAAATCAAAATATCACCCTCCTCACCCTGCCAATCTTCCTTCAGGCCTGAAGTGTCTGACCTCATGCCACTCTTTTAGATTATTGGAAGCACTGCATCCCTAAAACTCTCCTGTAAATAAGAGGAGTATAGAAGTACCTGTCATTGTCATTGTCGCCGTCATCATCATCACCTGCGCTTTTGCCATTTTTGTCATTTGGCCCTTGTGATACCCCTGTTGAGGTACACGAGGCAGGAACTCCCACATATATGGATAAGAGACTGAGACTCAAAGGGGTTGAATGACTTGTTTGAGTCACCAGCAAAGACACATTAGAACCAAAGACTCCTACGGTTGGGATTGACTCAAGTCTCACCTAGTCCGAGTCCTCTCTTCCACAATATCCAGTAAGGTGGTCATCTAACTTCTGCTTGGACGCTTCCAGCAATGAGAAACTTACTTCCTCACAAGACGACTGCTCCATCCCACCGTTGGCTGAACCTCAGCATTAGTTCTCCTTTATGTTACAGAACCCAAGTCTCTCTTTCTGCATCCTCTCTCTGGTTATCTCAGCTCCACCCTCTTTGGCTGCCTGGAACAAGCCCAGCTCTTCTCTCCAACAACCTTTCACGTGTTTGAGGATAATTCTCTTGCCTTCCACTCCCAGGTCTTTCTGTTTAAGCCAAAGAATTCCCCAAAGGTTTGAGATACCCTCACTATCACTGTCTCCCTATTTTAAATGCGTTCTAAGTTATCAACATTCCTTTAAACATAGGACCATCAGAACATGATATTCTACCTGTAGCCTGAGAAACAGAACACAATAGTTACCATCACCTCTTTGGCATAGGATCCTGTGTGTCTACGAATGACACCAAAGCCTGCACACGTCATTTTTACCTAGGCTTCACCCGGAATCTTGGGATAGAGAAGGCAGGATTTGAGGGGAGGAGATCAAGAAAGCATGAAATGTTGCAGGGGAGAGGTGACCCTGGGGACACTAGCGTGGGGGTCTCGGGAGTGCTGGTAGCTACAGAGTCAGACACTAAGAGAAGAAGGCCTTGGTCAGCCCCTCCCGCCGTGTGCCCACTTTTGGTGCCCTCACCTGTTCTCTGCAGCTGGATCTGCCACTGCCCCAACCTCAGGAGCCTCATTTGCTGACTAAGCTGCTTCAAGCGCCCATGTTGTGATTGCCAGGGTGACCAGAGGACACGTACAGCAGAAATTGCTAGTGGCCCAACAGAATCTGTTCTCTCCTTCCATTATTTACGAAGTCGTAGCCAGGAGTGTGGCCACCTAACATCTTCCAGTCTTCCTTGTGGGTGGGTATGGCCATGTGACTAGTTCTCAGTGGAACATGAGCCAATTCCTGGACTGGGTGTTAAAAAATTGGGCAGGGTCGTTCATGTTCTCTTCCCTCTCCCCCCTCCCCCACCAGCTGGACAGCAGATGCAGCAGCGACCTATACCAAAGATGATGACACCCTAGGGCAGTTCTTCTCAAACGTGAGCTCATCAGAGTCACCCAGAAGGTTTCTGGGGTAGGCCCAAGAATTGTATTTCTGACAAGTTCCCAGGTAATGCTAATGCTGCTGGTCTGTGAACCACACCTTGAGAACTTCTGCCTCAAGGGATGGGGAAGCAGGAGGATGAGCCTGGGTCCCTGAATGACTTTGTGGAGCTGGGCTGTCTACTAGTCCAGACCAGTCAGATTCTCAAGTAACAGAGAAATAAACCTGTGACTTAGGGTTGCCAAATTTAGCAAATTAAAATATAAGATGCCTAAATAAATTTGAATTTCAGATAAACAACCAATAATTCCAAATATTGCATAGGGGCACACTTTATGGTAAAAAATTGTTATTTATCTGAAATTCAGATGTAACTGAGTATCTGTATTTAATTTGGCAACCCAATTCTTTGTTCTTTAGGCCAGTAGATTTGGGGGATGTATTTGTCACAGCAGATTAACCTTCCTCATCACTACTACAATGTAAAGACCTGGGCTGAGTACTCTCAGACCCTGAGCATCTCACCTGCTCTGGCGTCCCCATAGTGACTATGGGGATACCACCTGCTCCTTCTTCTTGTCTTCTCTAGTCCCTAGTTCTCTTAACCGGTCTTCACCTCCATACCCATGTCTTGCTCTGGTAACTTCCTGGAAGCTCAGTCTCTGGTAGAACTGAAGTCATGACAGTCCCCCAGCACCATTCCTTTGGTGTTGGGCTCCTGGTCCAAGCCCCAACTCTCTTTCCATGTTATTACTTCTACCTGGGTTCTCTTCTTAGACTGTGAACATCCTGAGTCTAGTCTGTCTCTGCAGGGGTCAGCACAGGGCCTAGAACAGAATACATCACCAATGCCTGCTTGCTAAGTAAACAAATGCTAACCTGTGCCCACCTGGTCTCCAGCTGGCATGCTGGGAGTTCCAGGCTTACCAGGACAGTTGGCTCAGGGCTTGCACTAGGGCTCCCTGGGCACATGACATTGCATGTCCCTGCCCCTGATGCACTCACTGGTACACTGAGCTTGGAGGTTGCTGGGGAAGAACTGAGCAAGGAGCAGAGGAGCCTCCTTTGAGGAAAACAGCCAAGACCCCAGCCCCTCCCCTTGGGGGTGACTTTGATCAGGTGGCAGAAAACAGCAGTGTAGCCCCTGCAACAGAATTCTCCAGGAGGGTGAGCAGAGACAGTATTGAAGGGTTGACTCTCGGCAAGGAACAGAGATCAAAGAGTAATAGAAGCTGAAGCTCTGGGATAACTGTCCCAGTCAAGTGGTAGAGGGTTCGTGCCCCAGGAAAGTGGTTGGAGAAGTGGCTTTAAAGGACCCAAATGCTGGGAGCCCAGGCTGGTTCTGCGTGGAATTCTGTAGGCAGCAGTGTCCTGCCTTCCTCCCTTGGGAGCTGCGGTGGGCTGGGCAGGAGCCAGGCAGGCAGCAGAACCCAGAGCCACCTGTGTCCCCAGCAACATTTATGGGCTCTGCCTGCCTCGAGGGGCTGCCCAGGTTTATGAACACAAGGCGAGGACAGACAGGACTGGACCTCAGACCTGGGTCCACAGAGGCCCCCCTAAGGGAGTCCTGATTCCTGAACCTATCAGGCTGGAGCACCTTGTAAGTCACCACGGAGCAGGGTAAGCTGAGCTCTGGCCCCTGCATGACGCTATTTGTACTCTTGAGCCCACAGAGCAAGACTTGCCAAAGACTGGATTTTGTTTCTTTCAATTCTTTGACGCTGGACTCTGCTCCCCTGATGGGAGTCTCCCCTTGGACTTGGGGTGCCAGCCACCCCTGACCCGGGAGGGAGCTGCCGTCCCTCTGTCCACCCTGCAGAACCTCAGCGGTCAGCCCTTGTTCTGTCCAGCTGGGGTGTCCAGGGCTTGTCTGGCTGGGAGCCACGGTGCGGGCTTTGCCGGGAGGACCTGCCAGCACCAGCAGAGAGCAGGGCCACCACCCCCGAATGCCTTCCCTGCCCAGGGCAGCGTGCCAGGCACTCCGGCACTCCATGTACTTTCTCACATTTTGATCCATTCACTTACTGTATTCATATGGTTCTATCTGGATTTGTCTCAAAAAGGTTTTAAGGTAAATTTGTTTTTCAACCTTCACAAAACCCTGAGAGGTAAGGATTATGATTTCCTTTCTGAAGCCCATGAACTGCTGCTTAGAGAGGGGAAGGAACACAGCTAGTGGGCACAGCTAATGGCAGCACTGGAACTTGAACACTGGTCGCTTTGCTTTCAAATTGTAGTCTCTTTTTCCCCTGAATAGACTTAAAAATAAAACCAAAATTATGAAGCATTTGATGCATATAAAAGAACATATGTAATGTATATGTAAGTCATAAAGTGTGATGACAGAATGCCTCCCTGGTGAACCTGGCCCCCTCGGGTGTCCGGTGGGTCATGCTGCTTTCAAATGAAGTTGCCGGGGACCTGCCAAGAACTGAGTTGGGCCACATGCTTTGTCCTGTGACCCTCACGGCTCTCTCCCTGGGAGGCGGGCTTTCATCCTCAGCACACAGAGGGAGACATTGAGGGGCAAAGGCTCTGCCGCCCAGGCCCAGGTGCCAGGCAGAAGGATGCGGTGCACTGAAGCCAAGGCCTGGTCTGTCTGACCCACAAGGACCAGGGCTTCCACATCCGGAATATACTAGAAAACGTCGAGCTCGGTGCCTGACCTTGCAGATCAGAATTTCTGGAGCAGTGGCCTAGGAAGGTACTGTTTTCAAAACTCCTCAGGTGACTGAGTCTGCAGGCGCGCAGACGGTGTGGGGGGTGAGCGTTCTCAGCAGCACGCTGCACTGAGTGGCCGAGAGAGGCGAGGGTGGAACAGGTGGCCTCAGGGACCCTCCTGACAGACACACCAAACCCTCCTCCCAGGCAAAGGGTGTGCCGCCCTAAAGGCGGTCCTTGTCACTCTTGACCAAGGTCACTCAATGAATGAGTATGGAGGGTTTATAAAGTAGCACGAGCCCATCACCAGAGTTGACTGAGGACTCTAACTCGAGTTCTATGAAGCCAGCTGGCTGCCACCCAGCTCCAGGCAGCAGAGAAGGCTGAGAACCCTGCAGTTTGGGGAAAGGAGGCACATTGCTGGCGCCTCGTTGGTGCTGTGGCGGGTTGGCTGCGTTTTTCAATTGTCATTCTTCTTACTGTCTGGCTATACGCTATTGCTAATTCAGCTTCGCCCACATCTGTGCAGTTTGTGGTGGGCTGTTTGGTTAACCCTGCTGTGAGTCACGATGCCTATTTCACACCAACCATTTGGGGAGGCTATAATTTTCCAGTAGCTAGACTCTAACGTCATAGATACTATGATTTGCATGTGACCCATCCACATGCCGGTTGCAAAGGCAGATGAGTGCCTACACCTCTGGCTTCCCCAAATTTGCTTTATGGCAGCATTGGATATTATCACACAGCACCTTTTCCACCGGAAATTGGGACTGAATGGGGCAGTAGACCATGGGATCCTTTGTCTTGCTCAAGAGGGTCAGGAGTTGACAAAGTTTGAGAGCCATCAGCCTAGAGGCATCCGCTCTTAGAGCTGGGAGGGACCTTGGACCCACAGCTAGGGAGCCTCAGGATGTGCTGTGCTTCCTTTAACCAGCTAGACCCAAGAGGTAGTCTTTAAGACTAAGACTAAGGCAATTTTTTAAGACTAAGGCAAGGTACACAGAGAGTGGCTGCCTGCCCAACAATGTGATATTTCATTTACAGCAGCCCAAGAGCGTAGCTTGTGCGTGTTAATATCGGATTATTTCTCTTCATAGTTAGCTGCCTCCTCACTTCACTGTTTCCATGGCAACACTTCTCAAACACCACTTCCTACTCTGAATACACAATGTAAACAATCTGCAGTTGAACATTTCCCAATTTAGGGGTTTGGAGCCAGAGCCAGCAGGTCTGCCGTCAGGAAGCTGCCAAGAAGCGGGGTGCTGGGGGGACTCCCAGCCGGGGACCCTCGTGTCTGGGCTGGGGGTCGAACGGTCACTCACTGAGCACTCTGCTCTTTCTTTGGGGAGCAGAGTGCTCGTGCTCATGGGCATTCTTTCCCAGGGGCCTAGACGCCAAATCACACTTATCAATTTCAGCACGACGTCTGTCAGCCCAGATGGACGCCGCTGACCGGCGCCGGGTGTGCCTCCGAAGGTCCATATGCGGCAGCTGCGGTGGCATCTTCTCTCTGCTAGGGAAAGCAGGGACTCAGCCTGCTGTCCTGCGAAGGGCTCAGGACCCCCCCCCCACTAAAGGCATCCTTATTTTCTTTTCATCAAAGGAGCTATTTTTACTTCCAGTCTCTGCCCACACATAGTAATACACGCAGTTTCCACATGACTATAAGCAAGACAAGGAGATGGTTGCTTTGTTTTTTTTAAAATAGGAAAACCTCAGACCATTTCCTTTCAACTTCTTAGCAATCCTAGCATCCTTTGAATTCTGAGCAAAAGATCAAGTGATAGCTGTGTCTTTAGCAATGAGCCAAGGGATACTCATGACCTTGGGAAGTTAAAGAGAGGCTCAGTTAGAAATGCCGCCAGCAGGTGCGCGGTAGAGGTGGGCCGCGGCTGGGAGGTGCTAGGGACAAGGTCCCCATTTAGCTGCTAAGCAAGCTTTGGAGTGGTGCGAGGATGGAGTCCAACATTTGAAGATTTTAAACAGAAGTGGGGTGTGCTGCATCCCTAATACAATTGGTGCGCGGCTTCTACCTCTCGGCCCGTATCCCGGGGACACAGAGCATGCCTCATTCTCACCTATCAGAGCCCTTGCTTCTCCCTTTAATTTGGTTTCACGTGGTCACAGTGTGCCTGCTGTCTGTACTCCCAAGCATAGCCCACTGGGCTTCCCCAGGGATGCCAGGTGGGGTCACCAGATCTGTAAGAGTGTCCCTGAGAGCCAGGCCTGGCCTCCATCCCCTGGTCTGTAACCCATGCTGGGCTGTTCCCACTGGGTCCTCAGTATGTTAGCCCTGGGACAAAATCCACACGCACTTCAGGGCTCTGGGCTGGGATGACCCGAGGAGGGTGTTGAACATTAAACCTGGGCCGCTGATAGTGGCCCCTGTCCTAAGCGTCGTGGACATAGCTACTTCTGCCTTCTGTTCTCTATTTCCTCTCAGAAGAAAGAGAGGGGCTGAAAAGAGTAACCCCCATCCTCAGAAAAGACCCCTTTCCTGGGGCAGTTTGCCAGAGAGAAAGGGCTGTGATCCAGGAGACCAAGCTTTGAGGCCTTGCTTCCCCACACACTCTTGAGACCTTGTCCCTGATCTGGGCCTCAGTGTCCCCATCTGTAAATTGCAGGGATTAGGCTAAATCAGCATTCCCCAAAACACCAGTTCTATGGGGCTCTTAACTGGCAATAGGAGCAAAAAGGACTCTAGGGCAAAATGAGTTGGGGAAATGCTGAATTCCACAAAATAAAGCACGCTCCCTTGCTGTGGATCTTCTCAGAGCCATCAATATGCCTTGCAGATCTCCGAAGGGGGATTATAGCGTACAATATTTCCAGAATGTATTTAACCATAGAGCCTCTGAGCTCTTTCAGCATTGGCATTAGCATTCTCTCTCTTTCCTTGGAGAGGCAAGAAGAAATCGATCTTTACTCCTTTAAGCGTCTAAGGCTATTTGGTCTTTTAGTTTATTTCTAAAATATAAACAGTCCTTGGTGAGGTCTTAGAGGTGGGGTGAGGACACCCTATCAACCGTGGGTTGCTGAAAGTCCTCAGGATCTGGGGTTTTCGGGAAAGGTTCCACTCCCCCAGAAACTGTATCCAAAGTCTGGTGTGTATAATTTGTACACTTTCTTGGGGAACAGGGTCTACAGGATTCACTGGATTGTCAAAGACACCTGTGACCCAGAGACGGTGGACTGCAGGGCAGTGGTGCATAAACTCCTACCAGCTCATACCTCTGTAGAAGGTATCTGATTTCATAGAATCTGATTTCATAGGAATTTGAAAAGGAAAGCATGCGAGATGATACTTCGGTCTCTTGGTAGGCGGTAGGGGAGTGGGGAATAGGAAGACAGAAAAGAGGACCCAATGGGAACCTGAGAGGGACCAGCTGCAGCTCCATCTTGGGCAGGCCACGGCGTCCCCGATTTCTTCCTTGGTCCCAGCATGAATGTTTCTAAAAATCATCACATGGGGCTTCATTATGGAACTCAGCAACTGAATATTAATGCTGCGTGGCCGGGAGAAAATTACTGCTGTATCAGAAAGGCTCTGTCTCTTCCAGGTCACCGGGGCTCCATTTATTAAGTTGTTGCTGAAGGGCACACAAATGTCCTGAAAGTACGTGTCTCCTCAAGGCCAGACACTTTCTGTCTGTTTCTTGAAGACTCCAGAGAGCCTCCACCATGGGCTCCTTCTGTGCAAACCAGAGAGCGACGTTGAGAAGCCGAGAAATGGTTGCAGAAACACTCCTCTCCCCTCGTTGCGGAGCACGGCCTGCGCGTGCAGACGGGTGCCCAGGCGGTGGGGACGTTTGTGAGGTGACCAAGAGAAGATTCTTGTGGAACCAAGAATGAAAGACAGGAAGCCCAGACCCACAGAGGGGCGTTATGAAGCATGAATTCAAAGGCAGGGTTCTAAAGTTCACCTGTCACAAGAAATTCTTTATAGAAAAAATTTTTTTTAATAATAAAAAAAAGAGTTCTAAAGTTCACCATTCTGGCCGTCTGCTGTCTTTTGATAGCTGGCCTTTGAAACAGAATACTAATCATGAGTTTACACACTACTATTCCCCAGCGGCCCGAGGGATTAGAATTCTCTCTGCTGGTCCAGCCCTGTGACTGCTCGCTCACACGCGACCCAGAGGAGGACAGGTTTAGCCCTTGGCGGAGGAAAGAACGTAACCATATGGGGCTTTTTTTGTTTTCGTTTTTGTTTCTGAGACACAGTCTCGCTCTGTTGCCGTGGCGTCAGCCTAGCTCACAGCAACCTCAAACTCCTGGGCTCAAGCAATCCTCCTGCCTCAGCCTCCCGAGTAGCTGGGACTACAGGCATGTGCCACCATGCTTGGCTAATTTTTTCTATTTTTAGTAGAGACAGGGGTGGGGGTGTGTGTCTCACTTTTGCTCAGGCTGGTCTGGAAATCCTGACTTCAAGGGATCCTCCTGCCTTGGCCTTCCGGAGTGCTGGGATTACAGGTGTGAGCCACCCGCCCTGGCTGCAACTGTATGTTTTGATGACAAAAGAGCTCTTTCCTTTCTCTCCTGACATTTTCTGAAGTATCTGCATTTTCCTACCTGAAATATCTCCATGCTACAGGTAAGAATTTGCTAGAGTTTTCTTTCAGAACCTGGTTAAAAAGGGGCGGGAGGGGGGAGTGAGGGGAGAGAGGCTCCCAAAACTAGCCAGTGACACTCATCAGAAATCCTTTAAATTCATCTGAAACGCTGAGTCATAGACCCATCAACATTGCATAACAGCCATTAAAGTATTAGTATTACTTTGGGGGGCACTTTATTATGCAACCCAGTGGTAAATCTCCTTTGGGCATTTTTTTTTTTTAATTCCCAAAAAGAGTTGCAGTTCGCTAATTTGTTTCCAATGAGCTAAGTCTGTGTTCATCCCAGCCTCCTATTCAGCCTTTTGCCTCAGTGCTGGGATGGTGGCCACACAAAGGTTGGTATCTAGCATCAAAGAGGTGCTCGATATTTTTTAAGCATTTAATCACATGCAAACGCAAAACGATCTGATTCTTTCATCTAGCAAGTGCTTACTGTTTACAGACAGCTTTTGTGGGCGGGAGAGTGCACTCTGAACCTAGAACAGCTCTGAGCTTCAGCCTGGCTTTGTCTTTCTGGGTTCCAGTCCCCCCATCTGTAAAAGGAGGGCTTGGACAGGATGCTGGTTCTTGAGGCAGGATGGGTAAGAGCAGGGATCCTGGACCCAGACTGCCTGGCTTGGAATCCCAGCTTTGTCACTTACTAGCTGTGTGACTTTGGGCCAGTACTTAAGTATTTCAGAGCCTTGGGCTCCTGCAGCTATAAACTGATGATTATAATGTAGTTACCTCATTAGACGAGTTAGGAGGATTAAATGGAAGTGCTTTGAACACTGTGTGGCCCAGAGCAAGGACAGAAAAGTATGATCTATTATTACAGTTGTTCTTGCCAGGGCCCTGGCAAGATGACGGCTCCTGCATGGCAATGTCTACTTGCCAAGCCGTTCCCTTTCCTCCTAGACCTCATTTCCCTGCCCCCCTGGCAGCCATGGCCTTGTAGCTTGAGTTCTAGCCCATGAAATGGGGGTGCATGTGAAGTCACCACGTCCAGGTCTGACTCTTAAAAACCTTCCACACAATTCTCCGTGTCTTTCCCCCTCTGCTGTTTCAGTGAAGATGAGCTTGGCACCCCAAGAAGCCTCATGTGGAAGACGACACGGTCCCTAGATGGAAGGGACCAGGATCTCTGAATAACCATTTGGAGAAGAGCCACCTACTAATACACCCATTTTTGGACTGCATGTGAGAGAGAAAATAAACTTCACAGGTGCTAAGCCCATGAGATTGAGGGGCAGCTAGAGTTATTACAGCAAAGCACTGGGCTAGGTACTGACTCTGATGGGGACATCTTCTGAGAAGGGGCCAAACCTGTTGCAATTGTCCAGTTGCTTGACTCCAAGTTTCTGATGTTATCTGGATAACAACCCAAGGACGCCCAGTTCTTTAGCTGGGGACAAGATCTTGTAAGTCTAGCAAGTGCTGGCCCGGTCCCTGGCAAGCTCCCCGCAGACAGCTGCCCGAGCTAGCCGCCCGGGCTTACTGCCCCCGCATCCTGGACAATGGGGCAGCAGTTCTGCCCAGATGCCACAGGGAGCTACTCAGGTTACCCGGGCAGTAGTCCATGTTCAAAATATATCATTTCAGCCCTCGGGGCTTTGTTCTTCCCTGTCTTCCCAGGCTTGGCCAGCCCTTGAGTGGGAATTAGCAGGAATGTTTGTACAAGGCCTCCAAAGTGGGCAAAGTGAAACTTTTCTCATTAAAACGCAAAACCAAACACACTTCCTGACAAAGCACACAACTAGAAAGATGCTCATCACGTGGTGTTGGCTTCTGGTGGGGACTGATTTGGCGACAGTGCACCTGAGTTAGAGAAGTGTCCACTGCAGCGGTCCCAGCTGCCTTTAGTGACTCCACTTATGGCAGATTCTCCCTCTCTTTGGTGAAAATCTCCTCCAACATTCTATCCGTCTTTCTTTCCTAGCATTTATTCTCCTCTTGGCATGGTTGTCATTTCTACCCATGTAGTCAGGCCCCTCCAGAGATGCAGAAAGGCCAGAGCTTTTGGGGCCGGAGCCACTAGAAAGAAATGAAGAAATGTGAAAGCAAAATAGAGCACAGTCACAGAAAAACAAAAACCCAAGCTGCTCTGGCCTTTGGCTGTGCAGTGCAGCGATCACAAAGGAAAATCTGGCTTTTGTGCAATGTCAACAGCTCATACTGAGCAAGGAGAGGCCAATCCAACAGCAGATTATTAACAAAGGTCTAAATCAGAGGCCCCTTTTGAGCCAAGTCCTGTGCTCAAGGCCAAAGACTCCTTCCCATTGTCCCTTGTGGATGGCCCTACCTGCCTCCTCTCTACTATCACACTGACAGGTGAGCAGAGGGCAGGAGTGGAAGGCACTCTGGGCCCTGCACCTGGGGGCAGAGGCTTGGATTTGTGACTTATTCCCCAGGGGATCTTGGACAAGTCACTTAATCACAATTCCATGACTCTGGTGGAGGCCAATAGTTGTCCACCAAAGTCCCTTCTCTGCATCCACAGCAGCGGAATTCTACCCGGGCACGTGCTGCTCAGCTGGACATTTCCAGCTTTCTTTGATTAGGTGTGGTCACATGGCTAGGTTTCCACCAGTGGAATATGAGGAGGAGTGACACAGGCCACTTCTGGGTCGATGACTTATGTCAATGGGCACTCCTCCTCCTTCCTGTTACCTGCATCCCAGGTGTAGTGGTGAATCAGCATGGACCACATGGATAACAGTGCCCTACCAAATGGCAGAGCCACAAGGTGGAAGGAACCTGGGTCCCTGAGTGACATGAGGAGGAGAGCTACCTTACACACCTGGACCACTCTGTAGGCACTATTGCATAAAAGGAATGAACTGGCTGTTCTTTAAGTCACTCTAGAGCTGGATTTCTTTGACACAGCTCATTAGTCTTGTAACTGATACATTTCCCATAGGTTTATGGTGTGATAAGATACATCAGGGTAAAGTGCTGTACAGTTAGGTGCTCAATAAATGTTTTCTGAATGAATGGTGAGCAAAGGGTCTGGTTATTTCCATGTTTAAATCCCAAGAATCTGAGAAGCAGGCCTACACTGTGTGTAGCAGATACATGAGTTGATTTCAGGGAATCCCAGGCCCTGACAATTTCCTACTGTCTGGCTAACAGCTGTGGCATGGGGTAGTGGGTGGGGGGTATTCAAAGGGCAGAACACTAGTTCCAAACCCTGGCTGTCCCTCTGACTCCTCATGCAAACTTGAGTGGGCCACTTAATTGTGAGGGACCTCAGCTTCCTGAACATGCATAAAATGGGGATGCTAATTCCTGCTCTTTCTACTCCCTAGGGCTGTTGTGACGCTCAAGAGGAGACAACAATGGTGAAAACACTGCATCTGGCAGATGTCGATAAGAGAAACATGACGGGTCATGTCATGTTTGCTGAGTGTGGGCCGGGTGTGCTTGGCCCTTCCTTCCATGAATTTTTACTGAGCACTTACTAAGCCCAGGTAGTTAGCGTGGTAGTTCCTGTCCTCACAAAGCTTAGAGTCTGATGGAAACCATACACAAGTAAGTAGGCTATTACAATACAGCATGATGAATTATTTGATAGAAACATAAGGCATCATGGATACCCAGAAGAGGCCAGGTGTGGTGGCTCACACCTGTAGTCCTAGCTACTCAGGAGGCTGAGGCAGGAGGATCGCTTGAGCCCAGGAGTGTGAGGTTGCTGTGAGCTAGGCTGACACCACAGCACTCTAGTCCAGCGACAGAGTGAGACTCTGTCTCAGAAAAAAAAGAAAAATACCCAGAAGCGGGGCTCTTCACTCAGAGTTCAGTGGTCCTGGAATGCTTCTCAGAGGAAATGATCTCTTCTCTAAGATAGGAAGAAAAGGAGGAGTTGGCTAGGTAAAGGGGGCTTTGAGTGGGAAGCATGTTCCAGGTAAATGTGACAAGGGTCACCTTTGACGAACAAGAAAGAGCCTGAAAGAGGCTCTGAATGGCTGGAGCTTGGAGTTGGAGGAGGGGAATGATGACAGATGGGGCTGGAGGGGAGACAGGGTCTGGGGAGCAGTGACTCTCCACTCTGGCTGCAGCTTGGAGAAAACATGCCCAGGTCCCACCCCTACCCCCAAGTGCTTGAAAAGCTCCCCAGGTGTTCGAATGATGTTGGAAGTGCTGATTAGATCATGCAGCATCTTAAAAGCCAAGCTAAAGAGCTGGAAGTTTATCCTGAGAGCAACGGGGAGCCTCTGAGGGTTTTACGGAAGGAAGGGATGTGATCAGATTGTTCTTTCTCCAGAAAGACGACCCTAGCTGCTGGGTGGAGGAGGGAAGGTGACAGAAAGATGGGGGTTGGAAGGAGACTGGGTAAGAAGGCTGCTGCAGTGGTCCGGGTGAGAAATGGAGCCAGTGGTGACAATGGGGAAGGCAGGAAGTGCAGAGATCTGAGGCCTGGTCCAGGTTGGGCTGGAGGAGAGGACAGGGGAAAGGTGGGAAGGAAAAGATCATTCCCTGAACACGCAGGTCAGAATGACTGAGATGTTTCCAGCTAGAGATGCAGACCCGTGAGTCAGCAGCCAAGAGACGTGATACGCTCTCCCAGGAAGAGGGGTGAAGAGCATGAAGACCAGAACCCCAGAGGACGAGGAGAGAGGGGTGCCCCAGTAAGACTGAGAAGAGCTGGTCAGAGAAGGAAGACAAAAAGCACGCGCGTGCATTGTCAAGAACGTTAAGAATGTGACTATTGTAAGCATCAATATGTGTGAGAGCGTCAGATTTTGTGAGAGGTATTCACAGTTACTCGTGACCTTGACAACACAGGTGAGGTCAGTGTCTGGGGTGGGGCTGGAGTGATGATGACAGCAAATACCATCCAACGGGGCAACTATTCATCTTCTCCGCACGTAGGCAAAAGTGTGCTTGTTTATTCATTCCTTAAATACTTTATTTATGCAGCACCTAATGGGCAGGGTACTGTGTTCTGTTGTGGACAAGTCCTGAGCTTCACTCGCTGGGAGAGACAGATGATCTTGTCCATACACAAAATGATGTGATAGAAATGCTAGAAGGGAGATGCACGCCGGGGGCTTTGGAGCACAGTGGAGTCAACTCTACTGGGGAAGAGGCAGGGGCAGGCAGGAAAGGTCTTAGAAAGCCAGGAAGAGGGGCAAGCCTTGCATCAATAGGGTCATTGCTGGGGCTGCCCACTGCAGAGTGCAGATCTCAGCCCGAAGTAGAAAAATGGCCCTTCCGAATCTCGTGGTTTAGTGGGACCACATGCCCAGCCTTGGCCAAAGAGTGGTGAGTAGAGGTGGGCAGGTCACTTCTAGCCCAGAGCATTCAGTGGCCAGCACAGGAGGCTCCAGAGGCCTCTTGTCCCTCAGGCATGGCAAACAGAAATGCTGAGACCGTGGCTGCTCCCAGGCCCCAAGTGAACCCTCCTCAACGGGGACATACACCTGTTGACAGACCAGAAGCACCAGCCAGAAACAAACTTCTGTTGTTTCGGTGTTAGTTGTTGCTTCTGGCACACTGTGCCCTCGCCGAGCGGTTCTCCAAGCATGGCCCTGGGGGAACTTGTTTGAAATGCACATTCTCAGGCCCTATCCCGAATTTACTGAAGCAGAAATGCTGGGGTGAGACTCAGCAACCTGAGTCTTAACAAACTCCAGGGGATTCTGAGGCATGCTGGCATTTGGGGACCGCTGCCTTGCCGGTGCAGACTGAGATGGTCATCTTTAAGGTAGGCAGGACTCAGAAGGTGTGAAGGTCATTCTAGTCAAGTAAACTTTAAAAAACAGAGTAAGATGCTAATTAAATGGTGAGGTTCATTGTATCGTTGGAAAGGATTTTTGAGGAGAAATGTCATTGCACCCACCGCCCACAGATCGCGCCTTCCTGACAAAGGGGCCATGTAGACAGTTTCCTGCCGTGTCCAATCGGAAAGCACCGTTGCAGAGGAGATGCTCCGAATCCGGGACCCAGGCTAAGCCCAGGAATGCAATTTCCATTTATCCCTGGCCTTGCTGATGGAGAAAATGCTCCTGAATGCTTTGAATCTGAAAGGTACATAAAACCCAATTCTCTCCGCTTCAGAGTGAGTCATTAGAGCAGGAGCTGCGGCTATTTGGTAATGGGCACTATTTGAATAAAGCAAAAAGTACAATTTCAAACGAATTGCTTTTTAAAGTGTCAAATAAAAGGAATCCATTTGTGCATGTGAAATTATTCCAAGGGTTCTAACTATTAACTGAAAGCAGGTGAAAAATGTCAAAGAAGAGAAATGTTCTATTAAACAGCTGGTTAGATGTTTAAAGAGAGACACCTAATGACTCCTTTGGCCTGTTTTGGATTCAAAAATATGTATTTTCACCAGCCTGCAGTGAGCTCTATGGACAAATGTTTTAAGATAATATTAAATCCTAGTAACAAATACCATTTTGTTCATTGGCATTGCTTTAACTAAAGTGACCCTCACGCTGCTTACAATCAGGACAATAGCATAGTATCACCTTAACTTTTGGCTCAAATTTGATGCCAAGGGCCCTTGGCTAGCTCTCCAAGCGTCACATTTAATGAAGTTTTATGGTCTTTTTGCTATTAATGAATTTGCATCTTCATACAGTCTAGTCAATGAGAAGAAAATTCTGCAAATGTATGAAAAAGTGACTTTTCAACCGCCAGTGGGCATGCTTGGTAGTGGTCATCACATATGGAGGGTGAGCTTCCGTGTTAAGGCATCTCTGCAAACGAAACAGAACCCTGGCCTTTTCCTTTTCATTCCGTCCAGGGGTTTCCGCTGCAATTAATTTTGCCTTCATGCCTTCAGTATCTTTGTTGGTATTGAAATGGAACTGCTGACAATGATCAGTGAACTTTCTCCCTCCCCGGCCCACTGGCACCTCTCACCTGTGTTCTTGTGCCAGGCTAAGGCAAGCAAAATGGTCTCTGCTTACTCAGTCCCAAGGGAACCATGTGGGTGGTAACCAGCTAGAGGAATTGGGGACCGGTTGAAAAGGGGATGCTTCTCACACTTGAACATGCACACAGGGGCTCTTGTTAAAAAAAAAAAAAGTACACTCAGTAGGTCTAGGATGGAAACAGAGTCTTCATGTCTCCCAGGCAGTGTCCAGGACGCTGTGGACCACACCAGAGGGCAGCGAGCAGTGAGGGGACATGCACATTTTGCACCACTGTGACTTTCAGAACCCTGCTTCACTGGCAGTCATCTGAGGGTCTGGCTCCCTTTTGATTTAGGGTTCCTTGAAAGCAGAGACTGGGTCTTATACATTTTTGTTATTATCATTTTGTTCCCTGGCTGGCACCTGGAACAGGGCCTGCGCCCGGTGGGTATGTATTTATTTAATAAAGCAGAGTTGGCCTTACTCCAAAAAGGATTTTTAAGTGGACTTACGCCCTAGTAGCCCTAAACAGGTGCATGATGAATTGGCCAGGGAAGTCAGTCCTAGGGGTAGTCACAAACCCTCTGGGCTGGGGTCACCTCCACGTGCCTGCCCCTGTATGACACCTCAGCTGCTGTTCTGAAATTTTCCCTCCTGCCCCATTTTTAGAGCGGTTTACACTAGAGAGCTGATCAGAAAGGAGGAGGAAAAACAAAACCAGAAAGCCCTGCGAAGTGGTAAGGCTTTCTGAAACATCAAAAGCTCAACTGGGTGGTGGGGCCACAGAACTCTCAGGTTTCTTTCCGCCAAGTCTCCAGCCTTTTGCAGGTCTGTGTCGCATCCCAGAAACACAGGTCCACCGCCTGCCCTGAGAGCCCTGCAGGAGCCGGTCCCAGCGGGCACAGGCGCCCGTTGGCTTGGTGCAAGTCTGTTTGTTAGCTCTGCACGAGCAATTAATCTTCCCGTGCGTCGCCCGTCCCAGGGGCGCGGTGGGGGCCTCGGGTCGCCTGGCGGCGGTGGCGGGGGGGGCTCTTAGGGAGCCTGGACAGGAGCGACCACTCTGCAGAAACCCTTATTGCGAGAGTCCCCAGCGGTGCCATAACCTGTTCCTCTCTGCAGCAGCCTTAAAGGGTAAAGGAAAGGCTCCTTTCGACTTCACAGGGAAGGAGGGAGAGAAAAAGGGAGAAGGAAGGGAATTATATTGGTCAGTAGTTGCGCCTCACCGGGGAAGGGAGGAGCGCACGGGAAGCGCGCCCTAGGGGAGGAGGACACGTGCTGGGGAGGGGGAGGTGAGAGGCGGGCAGGAAGGGAGGAGAGAACAGCGGGCGGGAGGCGCCACGGCCTCGCAGACGCAGGCGCCCGCAGTCGCGGAGCCGGAGAGAAAGTTCCCGGGGAGAGCGCGTCCCTGGGAGGGCCAGCGCCGAGGCCGTCAGCCGGGAGGGTCGCAGGTCCCGAGCGTCCAGCCCGCTTTCCCACTGCGCGCACTCGTCCGCCCGGGCTCGGCTAGGCAGGGAGCAGGAGAGCATCGCCGGCGGCTCGCCGGGGCGGCCGCCGCCAAACTTGGAGGAGGAGGATGCTGCAAGTGGGCGCGGCGGCGCGGGACGCGGGGACGCACTGAGTGTTCCCTCTGGGATCTCCCGGACGCTGCTGCCAGGGCTGCGGCCGGGCGAGCGGGCCGAGGCGGAGCGGGCAGGTAGCAGCTTCAGCACCAGGACTGCGCCAGCCCTACGAGCCCGGGCCGCCAGCGCCACCGTGCCGGCGTTGCCTCCTGGCCACGGAGCCATGGTGCGCGCAGCGCGCACGCCGGGCGCGGGACTCTGAGCTCCGGCCGCGCCGCGCGCCCCCACCTCCCCTGTCCCCTCGGGGCTTCCCCGCCGACCTTGCCCGCCGGCCATGAGGCTTTGGCCCGGAGCCCCTAGTCCCTGAGCCGCGCATCGCCCGCGCCGCTGGGCCAGTGATAGAACTCCGGCCGCTGAAGCTCCCCACCCTCTCCCAGGGACGGCACCCAGGAGCTCCGAGATGGCGCTCCGCGGGACCCCCGGGCTGCGCAAAGTTCGCAGGAGGCGAGAGATGCTGCCACAGCAAGTTGGCTTCGTGTGCGCGGTGCTGGCCCTGGTGTGCTGTGCGTCCGGCCTCTTCGGCAGCTTGGGTAGGTGCCGGGACCGGCCCCATCGGCCCCCGGGGAGTTTGGGGCTTTGGCTGAGGAGCCTCGGGGCAGCTCCGAGATGTCTCCCCCTGCTTCCGTGTCAGGTTGGTCCCAAGGGTTCATCCGGTACCCTCCCCACCAGGCAGGTAGAGCACGCACAGGAGGGCTGCTAGACGCTCTGAGGTCTGCCGGTTTCCTTGAGTTGCGTGCGGCCCCCAGGGGCTTGGGACGTGGCTGCAGGTGTGTGTTACTAAGACAAGAGCCTGAACCGCCTCTGTCCCTGGAGTGCGTGGTGAAAGCGCAGCGCAGCGGCGGGGGCCAGGCGTGGATTCTCTGGGTCTGGGGTGGGCGAAACTGAGTGGTCCGCTCTCCTATTCTGCAAAGCAGCTAGGATTGAGCTTTGCGTCCCTCAAAACCCCAGATTCAGAGGCTGAGAACTGCCACTGCATCTCGCCCCTGCACTGGTCCAAAGGGGTGTCCTGACAGGTCCTCCCCAGACCCTAAAAGCGCTGGAACAGTCTGCCCCGCGGGAGATTGCTGCCACGTTCAGCGCGGTTTCTGTCAATTCCTCTTAATCCCCATGGGAGGAGAGGGCTGGTGTGTGGAGCCGCAACCTACACTCCCTCCTCCAAGAAGAGGGATTTGGGAGTCACTGAGGATATGCAAATTTCAGATGGAGTGGGGAGAGAGGAGGAACTTACAGAAAGAATCTGTTTGGGGGATGTGAGCCCATGTGTAACCTTAAAAAGACATCGCTTCCTAATATTCTCATTTTGAGTTGGATGCTGTGAACCTTTCCGGTTTAATTTTTTTTTTTTTAATGTGCAAAGAAATGCTGGTGATTTAGCAGCCAAGACAGGGAGGTGAATCGGGTGGTACCTTCTTGAGCAATTAGAAAGGCCAAATGCATCTAGAGACAATTTAGAGAGGTTTGTAGTAATAGGTAAAAATCAGGTGGAACTTGATTAAACTTTTTAAAAATGCCGTCTTTCAAAACCCAAACTTTGTGATTCGAGGATAGAGGGTTAAAAAATAGCTCTTACCAGTGAAACTCAGGAAGGTTATTAATACCTGGTGCTTTGCACTTGGGCAAGTCAGTGTTTTTTTCCCCTCAATTACACACCAGAAATAACAAAATACCTAGAGGCTCTTAGATGTCAGCATTATAGAAGAGGTATGATTACCCAGCTGAAGCAGCGTGCCCATCAGGAGACATAAATGAATACTTTAAATGAGAATCGTTTTTATTTGCTAGATCAGGAATTACCTCTGGGAGTTTGTGAGTTTGGTCCTGGGTACCCACCAGTTCTTCCTTGTTCCATATGGCCCTTGGACCCTCGGAATCAGCATCACCTGGGGCTTGTTAGTACCAGCCCAGGTGTACTGAGTCACAATCTGCATTTTAGCAAGACCCCCAGGTGATTTGTGTGCACATTCAAGTGTGAGAAGCACTGGGACAGCCCCCATCAGCCATCTCTGCCTGCATGCTGACTCAGTATCCTTTGTAGTTCCTCCAGAGCAGGGGCTGTCTAGGTATGTTTACTGGAGGAGAACTTAATGGTCACCTGTATTAGGGGCTGAGACCAGTGCCAAGGTCAGATCACATGCTGACCCCTCTGGGACTAGAAACAATGAACTAGATCCAGAAAACAGACTGCCGTATGTAAGCAGGTGATGTCATACTTATCATCATCATCATCTTTAGGAGCCACTCCCTAAAGGTGGCTCTCTGTTGCTGACATAGCACATATGTAAGGTCATTTGGGGACTACAGCCATCACATTGATCTAATGGTGTCTCTGACTTATTTTCCAATCCAGGGAACAAAACAGCTTCTGCTAGCAGACGAGTCCTGCCAGACACGTGGAGAAATAGAAAGTTGATGGCACCAGTGAATGGGACTCAGACGGCCAAGAACTGCACTGATCCCGGTAAGAAATGGATTCTCCTCCACTCTGTCTACCGAGACACTGGGGCTGAACGGGCGCTGGTGCTCGCGTGGACAGTCACAGCCAGAGCTGGGAAAGGCGGTTTCTGCACCTGAGTAGGAAGGGGTGGCTGCGTTAGGTGTTGGAAGGTAACCTGCAGACGTTCATCAGTTGTGCTGCTAAGCAACTCGAGTACTTTCTATATCCAACAACTGAAAAGGTCACATTCAAGAGTTTAAAAATTTTATTTTCTGCTCTCATAATACTCCTGAAGGCTGAGTATTCTCCCTCATGCTCTTGATTTTGTTTACTGTCCATTTCGCTCACTGTAGCCATTTCCTGGTGCTCTTGGGGGAGCACATCCAGCGGCTTTGGCGGATGGTGCTTCGGGATGACCCTGCCGGGCTGGGGCAGCTGCAGGGGTGGGACACTCTGTGGTACGGGGGCCCTTTCTCTGAATGGGAGTCCCCAGGGTGTCATTCAGCCCCAGAGACCGGTTCTGCTTGCCCCAGGAAGCAGTTTTAATGTTCTTCTTCACACCTCTCCTGGGGTTCAGAGGCAGTGGGGATCCAGAGGCAGGCAGGCTTTGCTTCCACGAGGGAAAACGTTTCTCAGGAGAAGAGGGTGCACTGGCAGAGCGGCCAGGCTCCCGGACACTGCCCAGGTCTCGCATGGGGCAGTTCTGGGCTTTAGCTCCAGCTCCAGCTCTTGGGGGCCTTTGTGAGGAGGGTCCAGTGGGATGATCTATTCCAAAGCCCTTAGAGAACTGAGGTTTTATCATAGATGGCTTTTCCATCAGTTGCTGGGTGAATCACATGATCTTTTTAGATCTCTGTTTTCTCATCTGTGAAATGGGGGGAATAGTACTAGCCTGCCCCGGAGTGGTTGGAAGCCTCGGGTGAGGCTGTGCCTGGGACTGTGCAGAAGGGAGGTAGAGCTGCCGGGCAGAGGAGCAGGGTCTGTGTCAGTCTCTACCTGTTTACTGCCACACTCTGTGAGGCAGGTTTCACCCCCATTTTGCAGGTCCTGAAAGACCTAGGGAGGAGACACAAGTTGCTCAGAGTCACAGAACTTGAGAGTGGTGAAGCTGGTTTTGGAACCTAGGCCTGTGGGACTAAAAACGTTTGGTTGGTTCCACGTGCTCAGGAAGGCGAGGCCTTTCCTCAGTGATCACACTGCTCTCCACACCATCGCTCCCGTCCCCAGGCGTCCCCTAAGAAGTACTCGGGGATGTGGGGGATGGGCAAGCACAAGCTTGCAGAGAAGAGCTGGGATTCCCTTTGCACCTGGACATCATTCCTGAGCGATCCATCTGTCCTGGTGACCCACCAGGCGGTGGTGGCCGTCCTGTCTTCCCCTTCCCCCGGCACATCGCCTCTCATTAGCCAGGCTGGTGTGTGTGTGTGCCAAGGGTCATTGACTCCATGCTGTCAGCGTGTGTAAGGCCAGGATGGCTAATGCTGGGGCCCGTCCCCATCCATTCTGGGGACCTGAAATACTAGAATTGGCACCATCCACGTGGTGAACACTTTGCTACTCTGGATAAAGAATCAGAGGGAGTTTTTGACTGGTTTCTGAGTCACTGGCATTGGGCTGGCTGTGTCCCTCTCCGGTAACTTCTGTCATATATGGTCTGGGCACGTTGGCTTAGATGGGCCTCGTTTCTTACAGAGTTCTGTGCCTCAGTGTGTCTCCTGTATCTTCAGCATCGGATACTGTCTGATCAAGATTATTTTCTAATTTTTATAAAGCATCCGTTGTATTTGACAGGAAGACCTTACCCTGTCCGTGTTATGGGAAGGGACGTGGAAGGAAATTGACAATACCTTCAGCAGTAGTTCACGTTTACATTATGCTTTGTACTGACTGTTTCTGGAGTAGAGCCTGGCACACAGAAGGGACTCAGTAAATATTGGTCAAGTGATGGAATGGAAGTGTGCTTTGATGTATCATGCATTTTAATTCTTACTGTGCTTTTGCCAAGATGAGAAACACAAAGCTCAGAAGTTTAGTGGCTTCCCAAGACCTCTCTGCTGGCAGAGTATCCCAGGGTCACCTGGCCCCAGACGCCACGCCTCCCCCACTGCACTGCACCAGCCCCTGGCTCTCCTCTCAGGCCAGGTGGGGGCTGGGACCTGCCTTCCCTCCCAGCCACCTCCTGCCTGGCCCGGGAGAGTCTCCACCCCCTCTCCGTTTGGCAGGTCTGCAGCAAGCACCTGCTGTTGTGTGCCCAGCAAGCACCTGCTGTTGTGTGCCCAGCCCTGTTGTGGACATGTAACAGGGAGTGGGCAGTATAAGCAAGTATAAGATGCATCCCCTGTTACCAAGTAGCTTATAATGGAGTAGAAGACAAGGTCTCCACCCAGAGAGAACTTGGGGACCATGAAGGACTGCAGAGGCCCCACTTAACAGTCCTGCAGGAGGCCCTACAGGCGCCCAGAGGGATGAGCTGGCCTGGTACAGTTCTGTGTAGTCTCGGGGGCTGAATGAGCCAGGTCTCCATTGCAGCGACAGAAGCCTCCCCAAACAGGATTTAGCAGAAAAGGGAATTTAGTGGCTCAGTAACTGGAAGTGTGGGATCAAAGTAAGGGGTGTCTACGAGTCCGTTTCTCTATGTCTGGACTCAGTTGTGTTCTAGCGTGGGAAGATGGTTGCCACAGGTCCAACCTTATGTCCTTCCAGACTCAAAAATGCTAGGAAAGAGCCAACCTGTGGCTGAGCCGCTTCTGCAGAAGCTGGGAGGTTCTGCTGGGTTGCGTGGGCTTGGGCTGTGTGATCACTCCAGCCAGTTGCTCCGGCCAAGGCAGTGCTGGGCCCCAGACTGACTCAGGCTCCGTCACAGGCTGCATGTGTGGAGGGAGGGGACTGAAGCTGCCTCACCCTACAGTTGGACCCCACCTGGGAGTTGGAGAGTTGGGCACCTGGGGAGCAGACATTCAATTCATTACACCTGTTCACCACGGGCTCCCAGCCTGGGGCTGCCGCTGTGACGAGTGAGCCAGAGCTCCAAGTTAGAGTTTCAGGAGTGTGACAGGTGGTGTTATCCGATGGCTGCCTTCTTTCTACACGGTCGGTGTTCAGCAGACGCTAATTCATGTCTTCATAGGGTCCTCCAGGGAAGAAGCTGTGTCTTAGTTCCTATACCTTCTTATGCTCCTCTTTGTGAGTGTGAGGAGTAACTTTTTTTCTAAAAATATGAATGGGAGCCACCTCTAGTCTTTCCTGAAAACACTGAGCTCTTTGTTCTGCCTGGGTCATTTCCCCAGATCTTGGTGGTGGTCTTCTGAAGATGGTTGTTTGTGTTTCATTGTGAGTGCCCCCATCGCTACCCACTCAATTCTGTCACCCCTTGTCATATTACCCTATATTATGACTTCTGTCACCATCTAAAATAACTTATTCCATTGTTGTCTGTCTGCCCTCAAGGGCTGCCTGTTCTGTGGCCAGGAGAGGGGCTCTTAATCCTGGCCGCACATTCAGAGCACATCAAGAGCTTTATAGACACATTTTTAAATGCCCAGGCCCCACCCCCGTGTGTCTGATTTCATTGGTTTGAGTAGGGCCTAGGAATCCGTGACGACAACGAGGGTGAAAGATCTTTATGATGATCACTTCCACTTAATGAATAGTAAATATATTTCCTCTTTCTTATGATTTTCTCAACATTTTTTCTCTAGCTTGCTTACTGTAAGTCTACAGTATATAATACATATAACGTACAAAATATGTGTTCATCAGCTTTGTGTTGTGAGTAAGGATTCTAGTTAACAGGAGGCTGTTAGTAGTGAAGTTTTTTGAGGAGCCAAAAGTTACATGCAGATTTTCAGCTGCACGAGGGACTGGTCCGTTTAACCCCTGTGTTGTCCATGGGTCAACCCACCTCATAGGGTTGTTACACTTAATTCAATATCCATCAGAACTTAAAGTCCTCGGCACATAATTCAGGCGCAGACACTGGCTTCTGTTTTCATCGTCATTTCCCGTCTGCTTACCCCAGAGATGACACAATGCCTGTGTATAGTAGGTACTGAAAAACTACGTGTCACTCGAGTTTTCTAAGAACAGGTCAACAGCTTGCCAAGCATTTATTTTCTCTTCTGCAAATAAGTTTGTTTTGTTCATCTTTGGAGGGTTCAAGATGCTGAAGGATGGCATACCTTGTAGAACTCGCTTCTAAATAGAAAGGCTCTCTTGTGTTTTGACAGGTGCTGTCTTACATGTTGGCTATTTAACTGGGTGGGCACGGTTTCCCCAGTTTTTATGCTGCCATTTCCCCCGCATTTGAGATTGAATAAGTGGTTCACCTTCCACTGTGTCACCCCGGCTGGTTTGGGTTTGCAACATCCTATGCCCCATGTTAAAAAAGATGGGGAGAATAAGAGGGCTTGTTTCTCCCTCTCGTTGCAGGAGGGATTTGAATCCTCCTCTAGGGTTTGCTTTATCAGGCTTGGTTTTCCTCCTTCCACTTACGTCTTCTGAGATGCCTGGTGGCTGTGTGTCCCAGGGAAGGCTGGAGGGGCGGTGAGGAGAGTGCAATGAGGGGAGCAGTGGAGACAGATGCAGGCAGTAGAGGGAGGATCTTTTGTGGTCAGCTTTGTTCTGATCTGCCCTTTCTGTTCTGGACTGGGCTGGTGCAAAGGCGGTTGTGGGAGGAGAGAGGGTGGCAGAGTCTGGTAGTGTGACACTGGGCTGGGAGGAGATGAGATCACAGGGCAGGTACCCCCAGCAGTGGATCTCTGCAGGCTCCCATGTGCAGGGAGCAGAGATGCAGAAAGCTCGAGAAATCAAGAGTAGGAGGAGGGACCTAGAGCTGCGAAAAGAACGTCAGGACAAGTGGGGTAGGAGGTGCATGCTACTGGCAGCGAGATGAAGAAGCGTCTGGATTCCGAACAAGCGTCTGTTAGCATGCTGCTCCAGCTTGGGAGGCAGTCACGTAGCCAAAGTTTCAAAGTTGTTACGTAAAAGCAAATCCTGAGTTAGAAGAGCGAGAATTGATCTTACTACTTCTCGGCAGGCAGGGAGATGACAGTTCGGTTCCCGTCCCAGACCGCAGGGGTGGGAGTTCCAGCCTGGGGAGGGGCTTGCCTGGGCAGGACAACCTCCAGAGAGCCAGGCAGCTTCTTGGGGGAAGCTGTCACCGACCATGTTGGACATGTAGGCTGGCAGAGCCACCAATCTGATCATGAATGGAGGCTGAGCAAGACAGCAGCCTGTCATCAGTGTGCCTACTCTTTCTTTTTGGGGGGGTGGGTGGGATGTTACATAGTTGATCAGTGGCTTGGATGCTGAAGGTCTGAATTCTAGTATTGGCTTTTGCTGGATGAGTACAAAGATTTTCAGCAGCCAGAACAGGCTCCCATCTGTCTCTCTTGGAGATGATAGTTTGATATGGCAAAGGCAGACGTGTGGGTTTGAGTCCCAGCTCACCCCTTACTGGCCATGTGACCTTAGACAAGTTACATAATCTCTCTAAGCTTCAGGATTTCTCTTTTGTAAAATGAGGATAGCAGCTCTTCCTACCTGCCTCACAGGGCTGCTTTGAGAATTAAACCGCATGATGTATACGAGTATTTAAGCCATATGGAGCACATGGTAGCTGCTGTCATCATCATCATCATCATTGTTGTCATCATCATAATGGCTAATACCAGGGTCCTGTGTGCTGGGCACTATTCTAAGCACTTTCTCGGTGTTAATGAACTTGCTTCTCATGACAGCCCTTTAGGTGGGTGCTGGCATCCTCCTTACTTTGCAGATGAGGGAAAAGAAACGCTAAGAGATTAAGTAACCAGACCAAGGTCACCCAGCCAACGAAAAGCAGAGCCAGTTGTGTGTGCGTGTGGGTTTAATTAATAGGCTTTATTTTTTTAGAGCAGCTTTAGGTTTACAGAGAAACTGAGCAGGAAACACAGAGAATGCCTTGATCAGGCCTCACCCTCCCCACAGTTCCTTGTGTCCTTGACATCTTGCTGTTCTTGTGGTATATTTGTTACCTTGGGTGAGCCGGTGTCGATACGTTGTTATTAACTAAGTCCACTGTTTGCCTCAGGGCTTGCTCTGTGTTGCGCATCCCATGGGCTCTGATAGATGTGAAAGGACATGTACCCTCCGTGACAGCGTTGTACAGAATAGTTTTACTTCCCCAAAAATCTTCCGTAGAGCCCGATCGTTAATTTGGGTGGTCTGAATAGTGAGCCTGCATCCTTATTCATAATTACTAATAAATGAGGTAGAAAAAGACAAACCAGAGCGAGAACTTGCATAGCGAATTCCACCCTGTCACCGTGCGGGTGCCCCTCTGAGAAATGGGAGGTGCCTGTCCATTTGCACCAGCAAATGTGTGTGTGGGTCCTGATTCTGGGTGTGTCTCTAACACTGATTTGTTTGCAATCAAAAGTTTTTTTGCCTTATCCAAACTATCGGGGCCATCTGCTAGCAATCTTTCCTCCTTGCCGGGCCATCTGCTACCCCCTGACTTGCAGATTCTCCGCTCCTGTCGCTGCGCGGCCTCCTGCAATCCAGAGAGCGCCCACTCGGCTTCCTCTTGAACTCTGAGAAACGTTCCTCCCTGAGTTAAAAATGGAAATCATTAAGCATTGCCATGTGTTGCCTTGAGTGAAAGAGACCCAGCCGTTCGAAACAACGAAACACTGAATGCTTGAAAAGGGATTTTTGAAATTGAACATTGTCTACTATTGAAGAGGCCATTGGAGCAAACACAGTTTACTAAAAAGGAAGAAAAATAAATGCGCCGGAATAATTGACTGTTTCTTCTGAGAAAGCAGTGGATGTCCCATTGGGAAAGGAAGGAAGGTCACTGTACGGCTGAGAAGTGAAGGCATCCTCTGCCCGGTGGGTCTTTCCTTTGCAGATGGGAACCCAGGGCCCCTTGGTCTCTGGTTCTCCAGGTCCCTTTGCCAGTTCAGCACAGTGCTCGGCTCCACCCCAGGTCTCATAGTAGTTGCTCAAGGAATTAAATGCAATGCATGTTTCTTGAATGTCTGTGTGCCCTGCGAAGCTGAAAAGGACCCAGTCCCTGCCATTGGGGAGCTCGGGGGAGATAGGTTGGGGCTCAGGTAATGGACCAAGCTGCCTACAGCAGATGCCATCGTAGGGGATCCCCTTAGGGAGGGGCTGTGGAGGAAAGAGTGTGGTGGTTCAGGGCAAGGGGACCCCCCCACCCATCCCAGGGGGAGACGACATCTGAGCCTGGCCTCTAAGGGTGGCTGGGGGAGGCTGTGGAAGTACATCCAAGCGGACGGCGCTGTGCATCTGCGGGTGCTCCCTGAGAAGTCGCAGCATCGTCTCCTGTACCCGGAGGATGCGTACTGGCAACCTCAGCACCTTGCTCGCTGGCTGTCTGAGGGGAAAGAGAAAACAAACACCTCCTAAGATTGCCAGGCGCAATAGTAAGTAATTAGGCTTTGGAGATTTATCAGAGAGTCGGTGTTCAACTAGGGATAGGGCTGACTCGGGTCACTTTGATATTTTTTTAATGGGGGAAGGGGTGGTGGTGGTGGTGCTTGGGAGATGGCCCAGAATGAAGCTGGCAAACTGGTTTCAGTGGCCCTGCAAAGCCACAGTCACCCCAGTTCGCAAGTTGTGCTTGGCCCGGTAATGGCTCATGGCAGATTGCAATTAGAATAATGTAGGCATTTGCTGTTCTTTCTCCTCTTGCCTTTGTGTTCCTTGAGGCAGGAGTCAGACATAGACTCGGCTTACAGCGAATGGTGACCGGATGGAAGGCCTCTCGTTCTACCCATTAGGGAGCTGTCCCCCGCAGAAGCAGCCGCTGTCTCCCTGGCTGTCCCGCCAAGCCTGGTGATGCCTTGGCGAAGGTCAGGGCACCCAGGAGGAGAGAAGGGTCAGAGCTCAGGGGTGAAGAACATGGACTCTGGAGCCAAACTGCCTGGTTTCTAATCCTGCCTCTGCCCTTATTAGTTATGTGACCTTGAAGTAGTGACTTGACCTTCTAAGAGAAGGAGCAGGGTTTGCTTTATTCGCTAATGTGTCTATCCCAAGCTCTAGTACTGTGTCAGTAAGAGCGTGTGCACGCGTGTGGTTGCATGCACGTGTGCGCTCGAGGAGGTCACACAGTGCCTTTGTCACAGGGTTGTGAGCACTCAATGTGTTAATCTATGTAAAGTGCTTCTAAGAGTGCCTGGCACAGAGTGAGTGCTGTACAAGTTTTTTTTGCTGCTGAAATTACCTCTGACAGATAATTTAAATTGAGCTGCAACTTTACAGGATAGATTCTGGGAACTGGCCTCTGATGAAGGATAAACTTGGAGGATGAATTTTGCAAATGCAGCACTTTATGTTGAGTGAAAGTTAAAAGTGAATTTCTGGAGCTTATATTTACTTATTATTAATTATTTGAGGACAAGATGCCGTTGACTTTTTACGTGGCTGGCACCAAGAGACTGCCCAGACTGCAGGGCGCAGTGGTCCTTAGTGTTTGGTGACGGTGGGACCCGATGAACGAGGAGTGAGATATGGAATTTGGAGACCAGAGTTTGCATTCTGGCCCTGATGTAGACTGTGCAATCTTGTGCAAGTCACTTTGGCTCTTGGAGCCTTAGTTTCCTGTCTGAGAAATGGGCACGATGATGATGCAGTTTATCCCACAGGCTTTCAACGATTCAGTGCTAAGTGCTGTGCTAACATGGTACTATTGTCTACATGATTGTAGCAGATGCTTAACCCTTTGAAGAACATCCCTCCCTTGTGAAACAGAGAATGTTAGTTATCTGGGGCTTTCAGAATTGATGCATAAAACCACAGCTAGGATTTGGTGAAAGCATCGTGCTTGGCTCACGTGGGGCAAAGGCCCTGTTTGTGGAGCGTGTGGCTAGAGTAGAAATATGAAGCAGGTGATTTAGACCATCCCCCCGACATACCAACCCTCATGACCTCACCGCTGGTTTATCTCATCTCACACTGCAAATGTCTGGCTTTTGATTTTGTTGTGCATGCCAAGTTCAGGGATAGCTGGGCAGATCCCACAGCAGCTTGTTCAGCTCTGTCCCTAAGATATGTGTTTATTAAAATACCTGCCTACTGCAGGTGGTTTCTCTGGCCTCAGGCAGGAAGCTATCCCTGGGCTTGCTGTGTGGTTGCTGGGTACATGGTGATTGAGTAGCCCTGTCTGCTGGCCCCATGGGGGAATTAAAATGGCCTTAGATGTGGGGGCTCCCTGCCTCCAGGGAGCTTCCATTCCAGTCAGAAGGATAAAAACCTACAAAACCAATCTGTGGTTAGATATGTGGGAGAGTGCACAGTGCCACAGTCCTGGTGGTAAGTACAGAGGTGAGACGGCTAAATCCCCAATGTCAAGATCAGAGAGGGTATCCCGTCAAAGGTGGCGTTGAAGATGGGAAGGTGTGGCTTCTGAAGGCTAGCAATGGAGGAGACGTGCAGTTAGCACCAGGCTAAGTGCCTTGCATGCATCACCGCCCTGAGCCCCGTAACCGCCCCCTGAGGGCAGATGGTGGTGGAAAGCCGTCATCTCCCTTTTGCGGAAGACGTGAGGAAGGCGCAGAGAGATTAAATAACTTGCTCCAGGTCTCCTTGGTGGAGCAGGGATTTGAACTTGGGCAGCCTGACTTTAGAGCCTGTACTTTTTGGGGGAGGAAGGTGAGGGAAGGGTAGGTGCTGGGTAAGCTTGGGTGTGAGGCGTGTGGGCAGGTGTGGTTAGTGACTCGTCCTGTAATGTAGGTTGGAACCAAAAGCCTTAAACACCCAAAGGCCTTTGTGCTCTTGCGGGTGGTGGGAGCCAGTGACGGTTTCCGAGCCTCTCTGTGTTTTAGGAGGATAGCTCTGCTGGCAGCGTGGAGAGTAACTTAAATTGAGATAATATGTGAAAGTTCTTAGCATTATGCTTAATAAGCTTTTTAGGACAAAAGAAAGTGAAGTTAGATTAAGGAGGAGCTACTTAGGCAAAAGTGACAGTCTTGTGTAGGGTGTCAAGGAACAGGTTGAGAGAGGCAGAATCTGTATATCTGGGATGCTGGGTGTGCAAGGTGGTAGGTAGGAGTCATCAGCTCTGATCACAGATGCAGAGAAATGGTCCACGGCACCCCTGTTTTCCAAGATGGGAGCACAGGAAGCATTCCTTCCTTCCTCCCTTAAGACCCCTCTAGAGCTGCAGTCCCCAACCCCCAAGGCACAGACCAGTACCAGCTTGTGGCCTGTTAGGAACTGGGCCACACAGCAGAAGGTGAGTGGCAGGTGGGCGAGCAAAGCTTCATCTGTGTTTACAGCTGCTCCCCATTGCTGACATCACCGCAAAAGCTCCGCCTCCTGTCAGATCAGGGCAGCATTAGCGTCTCATAGGAACATGAACCCTACTGTAAAGTGTGCATGCGAGGGATCTAGGTTGCATGTTCCTTATGAGAATCTAGTACCTGATGATCTGAGGTGGAGCTGAGGCGGTGATGCTAGCGCTGGGGATCAGCTGCAAATACAGATTATCATTAGCAGAGAGGTTTGACTGCACAATACATGTAATGCACTGGAATTATCCAGAAACCATTCCCCCTCCCCCTCCCCACCCTCAGTCTGTGGAAAAATTTTCTTCCATGAAATCTGCCAAAAAGATTGGGGACCACTACTCTAGAGGATCCTAATCCAGGAAG